>SNQJ01S0029039.1:48996-65187 GCA_010110895.2 Picea sitchensis | reverse complement strand
ACATACAAGGTTTTGTAGTGGCTGCAGAGGTTACATGGGTGTTTTGGAAGGTATTGTCAAGGAGTGTGGTGTCAGGAAGTGTGGTTGAGGTGGGTGGATGGGGTTTGTGGTGGTTGCAGAGGTTATGAGGGATTTTGCAGGTTTTGTTGGGTGTGTGGTCTAGGGGAACATGATGGGGGACAATTGGTGGTCAAGGGAATGGAACGAGGGAGTGTGGTCGGGGGGGAGTTGGGAAAGGTTAGTCACGGGTGGAGGCTACAATAAGTGAGGATGTAGTGAATGTGGAGGATGTAGGATGTGCATCGTAGCAATGAGGATGGAATAAATACAGGTATGAAATGTCTCTAATACCAATGTTATGAAAATATCGAGGAGGTACGGAATTTAAATAACTATTACACACACACACACACACACACACACNTATATAATGAATGAATGAGATGATTACAAATGAGAATGAGGGCTCGCTTATATACTCATGTAGGGGTTCCCACAACCAATATTCATATCTTTTCATTATTAATAATTATTAGTTGTTAATTATCATTTAATTATTATATTATTAATATCTTATTTTATATGTATTTTTATGTTCATAACAGGCACATCGTGTGAAATTGAAAAAAAATGCCATATTTCAATATAAATTGTAATTTTGATTGGATGAAAATGCAAATAGGAAGGTAATAAATAATTTACCTTCTATGTTTTGTCTATAGGAGGCATGGTTGCACCGTTGAGAGGAAATTAAAATTTGTGGTAATTTCCAAAAATTGGAAAAATATGGAATCCACCAATGGAGCTATCCAAGTCGATGTAGAGCACCAGAAAAAAAGGCATCTTAGGAAAAAATGTGAGCATCAATGCTTTCTTGAGAGTTTGGAAGCAAGAGATGCATTGTAACAATGAAAATCAGTTTGGTAATTTATTTATTTTTACCCTACCACGGTGCGCCTTGTGATAGTGAGGCACACCGGTGTGTGTTATTCAACAACACCAGTGTGATTTATTCAATGCATGTAATTTTATTATAAATAATGGAAGTTCTACTAGAACATGGATGCACTGGGGTGTTGTTTTTCATGAACGCTCTAGTGCGTAGATGCCTTAAAGGTGCACCAAGGAAAAAACCTACTGTTTCCCACCTGTGCTATGAACAATGATGGGGCATTTGAAAATTTAAGTGCCAATGCGGTATTTTTTTATATGTGCACTGGTGCATACATTCCATAAAGGCACACTAAAAAAAATCTCTACAAAAACCTCTAGATTCCCGCCTCTGCTATATAAATCTAAGGGAAGAATTTTTCAGGGAGGTTCCATAAAAACCTCCACAAGAAGGTGTTCTCCTTGTAGTGTTATCTCTTTAGTTACCAACATTGTATAAACTAATAGGGAAAAATAAAGTGTATTACAAAGAGATGGATCATACAATTGGAGACTTGGGCCTGATCTCATTGTCTTACCTTCCATGGAGTTATTTTCTCTTTATGCAATCTCTACTGTATCATACATATTTTGAACTATAGTATTCACATACTCCTACCCATTAGAGGTGCTTTTGTGTGGCATACGTTTGTGAAATATCCATGCATGACCCACTTAGTGGATGGAATCAATATCTCTCTACCCTCCTTAAGTGTTATACCACCTTCCTTGAGTCCCATTACCTTATCTTAGATATACGACCTCATATGAATGTCTAGTGATTAGGTAGGCCCCCTTATGTCCCTCATTCTCCCTCCTTTAGTATTTTTTTGTTTGTTTGGATATGATATACCCTTTAGGGTACACATTTGAGGCACTCACATAATATATGGGACCATTTTAGGGATCTAAGGCCATTACATGTCCCACATTTGTTTGCATTCTTCATTTTGGTCTCAATGACCTAAACCTATTTAGGGTCAATTAATTTGGGGTCCAATTAGTCAAATCTTCATTAGACCTTCCTGGTCTTTTGTTGCTTGGTGAGCCATGTGTTCCTTGGACTCTATCATGATTGTAAGTCGTAACTCATAGAAAATAGGGCACACTTTCAAAAAAATACATGTGTATTGGCTATTAAACTTGTGGTTTGCATTTAGAATCGATGGTATGTATTTTTCATACAAGTCACTCTCTATAATGGCTAAACTAATGTTCACTTAAACACCTTTAGATCATATATTTTCCTATTTATACTGCTCAATTTATCTTTGTAATCTCTCTTGGATTTTTCTTTTCTCCTCTTATTATCTTGTAGGTACACATGGATTGGCATAAAATTGTGATCTAGGTTCCTAATTCACTTTCCATGTTCTTTGGCTATTGTTTCTTGTTTTATACAACTTGTTGACAAGGATCTATTGATATTAATTTGGCACCAACCTTGTAGGATTCTTGTTTTCATCCTAGGGAATCTTCAAAGGTTTAGTCTTGTCTCATACCTCGAATGATTCCACCCTAAAAAATTAATGGAGGTTCCGATATAGCTAGGGAAAGAGAGATATTAACCCTTCTTAGGGTACTTTGATCACCATTTAATACTTCATTGCTACATTGTTTTGTATGGTAGAGTATATATTGAATTTCATTAAATATTGGATACAGATATGTTATGTAGGAGGACTAAGATATGTGTAAGTTCATTCAATAGGTGGCACACCCTCTTGGAGGCATGTCACAACCATAATATTCATCCTAAGTGGCTTAAACACCTTCAACTATGATCTTTTGGGTGAGTTCTTTCCATGTATCCTCTCTTTCATTTCCCACACTTAGGTTTATTATCTCATCAAAGGATATTTCTAAAATAACCCTAGGTTAGTTACATTTACTTTGTTAATTTGATGTTATTTACTTTCTAGAAACCGTAATCAAAGTAAGCTAACTAATTTACAACCCTTGACAATGAAACTAGAGTAAAACCATAATCAATATAGTGGCAGAGTCCCCCCTATATATTCCCTCCTTCTCTTAGAAATTTTTGGTTTTTTCCTAGAACCAAGCAATGAATCCGCTCTCTCCTTTCTCCTTGTGGTAGTGTGGTGCCTCACTTTATCTATCATGCTATACTATCAATATGATATGTGTTGGAATACTGAGAGGGGGGTGAATCAATATTAGCACTTATATTACTTTTAACCACAATATGTATTGTTTAACTTTAATAGAAATTCATCAATAGCATTCAAAACATCATGAGAAGTATAAATAAACAATGAAAAATGAGAAACCACACAAGTACACAGTACACCACAAATTTACGTGGAAACCCAATGTGAAAGAAAACCACGTAACACTTTTATTATATGTCAAAATAAATACATTCATAGGAAGCACCAACTCCTTGTTTTCCAGCTACAACTGGAAGGAGGATACAACCCCCTAGTTTCTCATGCTCCAACCTTAAGGAAGCTACAACTCCCTTAGTTTTCTGAAACCAACTGAAAGGAGGCTACAACCCCTTTCCTTGCCTCGTCCTATTGTCATGGAATATAAGTTCCACATTCACTTCTATCACCACTGTAACTCTATCACTTTCATTATGTCCCTGTGAAACCTATCATTGTAAAACTTGTCACATAAACTTGTACTAACAACCTTTATCAACAACCTGTCATAACCTGTATCAACAACCTATCACAATAATCTTATCAACCAATCAGATATGATCACATAGATCTCATACCCACTATCACAAGTGTATAGTTCAAACCATGTACAACTATGTCTCTCTAATCATGTTCCATACATATACAAACATCCATAAACCAAGTATAGTGAACCCTCACATCAACCATGTATCAAACCCTCACTTTTATGCAATCTCAACCTGTACCAATATCTTCAGCAACACACCTTAACCAAGATGCCTCAAACATGTACCAAATGATACAAGATACACCTCAACAAGATATCGAATAATGTGTGCCAACTACAAAAAACAAGTCAACCAACAATGTGCCTCTGTATCCTCATTGTAATACCCTTGTTTCCCCCAGCTTGTAAATATAACTATATTTTTCTAAAAGGGTAGTGTAAATATCTATGCTACTAATGTAAAAAGGAAAACGTTGGACAAATTCTTAGGGGGGTTTCCTATACAGTTCATGATGTCATGAGAGAGATGGTGAGGGGAACCAGTAATGGTTGAGATGACCCCTACCAGACCAGTACTCTGCTGGATTTAAATTGTTCAAACCCAGAATATTCCTCAAACCTAGAGAATTTAATTACCAGTCAAGATGGTAGTTGGGAAGTCTTCCTCAAGATCCAATGAGGAAATGGGTAGAGTACCCATTTGGAAACTTCCTGACCTGACCCGCAAAATTTGGAATTGGACTCGCGAATTCTTGTTAAGGAAGGCAAGAAAAGGTAGGAAAATTTGTGGGAAGAGAAGAGGATGCATGGAGGAATGCATCTGGTGACCATTTCTGAAGAGGGAGAGCATGTTTAGCTCTCTAGTTTTGAAGAGAACTGAAAAATGAATTTTTTTCTGGTGCATGAATTGTTGGGAAGTGTTTTCAATCCAGGTGGATAAATGGGGTTGCAGAGAAGATGAGTGACTAAGGAAGCACTCATTGCGGACCCCCTTGCTTGGTGGAGAGAAAACCGATCTTCCAAGTTCCAGTGGGAGGAGGGGAGTAACCTCTGTCACTGGTTTTTGTTGAACAAAAGGAAGAGTTTCTCTCAGAGCATCATGATCTAGACAGGGGGTGTCCAGTGGTAAATCCATCCAGGATTTGATGTGCCTATGGTTGGGTGGAAAAGGGAACCCCTTTCAGCAATTACAACACTATTTGTTTTCTAGATAAGTATATTTGGTTAATTCTCTACAATGTTAAGTTCAAAAATAATTATAGACTATGTTTTAGAGTAATATGAGTTCAATTATCTGTTAAAAGTGCCTTGTGAATTTAGGTGTGAATGTGAAAATGTTAAAGCTAAGTTTTATGTTGGGAACAACTTCACCTTGTGACTGCCTGTACCGAATTCTGGGAGTGAATGTTGTGGCTGACTAAGCTCACAGTTTAATTCATGCATAGGCAATGATGAGTGAACAATTGAATTCTTTATTAAGCATTAAAAGAGAGAGAGAGAGTGATTTATGCATATTGTTGTTTTATTTTAGTCTGTCCTAAAATCTTATGCCAAAAAACTTAGAGGATATCCGATCTACGAGGACTTTAGGAAATAGTCCCAAATATGGAAAAGCATTAAAAGTCATTATAAATGGGTATTAAGGAAAAATAATTTGTAAATATACATGAAATTTTCTAATTGAATTCAAAGTACAAAATCCCTTTAGATTTCATTTGGTCATTAATAACAATTATGCTAAACTTGTGTTAAATCTCCTATAAATTTGGGAAGAATCCCCTTAAATTTTGGTGGGCAGTAAATCCTAGTAGAAATACCGAAATTTACGATGGAGGTAAATATTTGTCTTAGGACCAATCCCATTAAATTTGGTAAGAATAATAAAACAAAGTAATAAAGAAACAAATCTACTCAGTTAACCAGGAAGAGGAAGATATATAATTATGTTTTTTAATTTCGAGAATAGAGAGATTTCCTTGGATTAGGATTTTATTTGTATTATGTTAAAAGATTGGAAAAATAATAAATAGATTTCTTTTCATTTTTAATTACAGGTTTAATTGAACAAAACTTCAAATTAAACCTTACCAGGCCCAGGGGAATGTTAGTATAAATGACATAAAATTATTAGTGTAAATGTGCATTCCTATGCTTTCTAGGCAAAGATGAATAATGGTAAAACATGGTAGAATTCCTAATTTTACCATTTAAACATTTGATAGTTAAATAATAAAAATTATAAATATCACATATTAAATCTATGAATATCTACCTAGTGCGAGAGAATGGAAATATGGAATTTATATCCTTTTGATGTAAAGGATCCAACAATGCTAAGTTTACATGATTCACACTCTACACAAATGGCCTTGCATTCCTGAACGAATTTCCTGAGAATGTGTTTTATTTATAAAGGGATTAAAGTCTGGGAAATTATCACGTTTCCTTTTCTTTTTATAGTTTAAAATTAATTCTAAGAGAAAAATAAATCCCTTCGAATTTTGGCTTATGGTGCTAACATTAAAAATTATAATCAATAAATATTTGTACCATACCTCTTTCGGAGTTGACAATTTAGAGTTTTGAGACCAAAGAATACATGTAAATTCTGAAACCATCGGAGCGATGGCCCAAACATTTGAGACTTTAATAAAATATAATATTTATTTTCGGAGTTACAAACGAAGCGCACAAATACCAAGACCGAAAGTCTATTCGGAGTTGGCTATTCTGAGTGGGTGGGAGGGAGTGTTATAACAAATCCCGAATCCATCAAAGTGATGGCACAGATGTTATAAAGTTTTAAATGAATATATTAATATAAAACCCTACTCTCTTGTGATTGGGGTCAGAGTGTTGAGAGGAGTACATGTCCTTCAAGTTCGAGTTGATTTAACATTTATTGCATATAATAAATTAACGCAAAAGTCAAATCCTTCGGAGTCTGTCCGTCAGAGGTATGAGGAGCGTTCTTATGGAAGGAGTCTGAAACTAATGAGATAACACATAATATTTAAATATATTCTCTTTCCCTTATCTCCCCATATAATTATATATAAATTAAATTATGTGAAATTTGGTGTGGAGTTGTGTGTCGAGGAGGAAGTGAATTATATACCTTAATTAAGGTTAATCAATTTAAGTATATCATGGCCTAATTAACCCCATTGTATTATAATTAATTACTCATAATTATCATATGAGTAATTAATTGAATTATTTCTAATGGAGAGAAAGAAAAAGTAAAATCAAAATTAATTACTGGTCCATGATTAATAGGCTAAGAAAAAACTAATTACTGGATAATTAGTTTGTGGAGAACAATTATCCTTAATGAGGTTTAAGTAATTAAATACCAAATGGTGGTATTATATGAAATATAAATTAAGTATTTTAATCATATTATAATAGAGGGATAGATGTCATTCTCTAGTCGAGCAAGCCTAAGCACCATATGGTGACATGGCAAGTCGATGTCAACTAAGAGCATCAACGTGATGGAATGTGTTAATATTCAATTGGTTGATGAGTTGAGTGGGGTCTAGTAGGACTAGTAAACCTTAGGCACCGAATGGATCCTAACCGTAGATCAGGAGATCTTGCGTGCATTGAGATTGTCCATCGAGGGAAAGGGAATATTCCTCGATACCTTAGGTTCAAAGTGGTGAGACTACGGAAATTGCTCAAACTCCAAATGGATGGTATAGAGGGGTCTCGATACCATATTTGTCAAAGTTAAGTGAAGAGTGTGTCAGGAGAAGGCCCAAGTTATGAGGATGCAGGCCTGCATGGATCGAAGTTCCACAGTGGCAGGCTAGACTAGTGTCACATCAAGACCAGGGTGTTGCCACATCAGTTGGCGTGGACAATGAGAGGTCACGAGGATTCCACGTGGAAATAAGAGAGATGTTTTCTATGTAAACTTGAGAACTTCGGAAGGTCATTACCCTCATTCCATAGGTCAATTCTGAGCGAACTTACCGTCGTTGGAAAGATCTTGATGAAGAGAAGATGATTGAGTTGTAATAGAGAAGATTTAATATCATTAGAAGAATAAAACAATTGATACCCCATCCCTTAAAAGGAACTTAGGGTATTGGGTGTGTTACACTCATAAAACATGTACCATACAACCAATAGTCCCTTAAGGGAAAATTCTCAATCTTCCATCACCATACCTCAAGAAATCTCCAAGAACAAATTCAAACAAGAATATAAAATACCTTTTACTTATGTAGAGAACCTTGTTGTATGTGAACACTGCCACACTTGACTCTAGCCTCTCCTCAACTTCTACAACCTAAAAGATCTCTCATCCTTTAGATTTGGTAGTGCCTCATGTGACGACGCTGGATATCTCGCGGGTCCTCGTGTGACAGGATATAGGCAACTCAAGGGGATGCCTCGTGGGACACTTACTATCTGACCTGTGGGGAGGAATCTAACTAGGGTTTTCTCATATTTTCCTTCTCTTCTCTGTAGTCACAAAACTTTTCCATCAATCTTCCTTTGTTGCCTCAAATTTTCACTACCTCATAAATGTCAATGAGTACCTGCAATAACCTTTCACAAGATAGATATTTAATGTTCTCAATAGGTGCTAATGGGAGTCTCTTGATCTCTTATTTATACTTTTCAAGTTCCTTCCTTTAGGGGCCATCTTGTAACATTTTTACCCATATTCCTACTTCTAAGGCTAACCCACTTTCTTGTTGCAACTACTTTACCCATAATTAGTAAACTCACAATTTCTTGTTGCAACTAATTTACCCAGAATTAGTAAACTCACAATTTCTTGTTGCAACTAATTTATTTTTAATTACTTTCTTGTTTCAACAACTTTACCCAAAAATATCTTCTTGTTGCAACCACTTTGGCTAGCAAACTTCTTGATGACTTTATAGGACATTCTAGAATCATTGACTTCTTGTTGACCTTCTAGGGACTTCTAGATTATTTTTTGGGGCCCTCCAACTTCACAAGGCCATATCTCCCTAACCATAAGGAACACGTGGCGTACCACATATCATTGGAAATTTCATGACGTGTACTATCCATATGTGATAGTATTATCTGCAATTTCACTATTCTTTATGTCCATATTCCTTAATCAAATTTGGGTTCCTTAACCACACCTTTGGGGCTATCGAAATTTTCTACTAGACTTGCTTCAAGGGTTGACATCAATGGAAACCAACCCAATCTATCAACAATATCCCCCTTTGGAATTGATGGAAATACTCTGATGCAACATTGATGGCATATCAAGACTTATGCTCATGCTCCCCCTGTGACCATCGCTCTCTCTGTGAGCATGCCTCAGATTAATCTCTCTCCCCCTTTGAAATCAATGGCAAAGGGAATCTTTCCTTTCGAGATGATCCCCATTTTTGAACTGTCCTTTGGGGTTGCTCCCCCTATCTGACCTGTCCTTTAGGCAACTGCCCCTGTCTGTACTGTCCTTTTTCTCTTCAATGGTGCTTCCTCATGTAAATCCATGACATATATGAAAATCATTCAAAAATCACTACAGGGCAGACGCTACTCCAATTTTCTATCGGAGATACTCAAAAGCTTCTCTCAGAAGCAGTTTCATGAAGATAATTGTGATCTTATCTTTTGTCCCAGCATACTCAACTTTGATTTTCTTCTCTGCAACTTGTTCCCATAGAAAGTGAAACTTGATCGGAATGTGTTTTGTCTTGGAGTGCATCACTGGATTCTTTGAGATACTTATGGTGTTGGTTTTATCACAAAATATTGGAATGGGTTCATCATATTCAACCTGTATATCCTTCAATGTTTGTTTCATCCATAGAACTTGAGTACAACTTGTTGATTTTGCAATATACTTTACTTCTGTTGTAGAAAATGATATTGATGATTGTGTCTTTCTTAACCATGATATCAGACACTCACCCAAGTAGAAAGATGCTCCACTTTACTTCTTCTATCATCAATGCTACCTATCCAATCTACGTCTATGTAGGAAACTAGATATATATAATTCCCCTATGGATACCATAATCCAAATTCTTTTGTACTTTTGATATATATGAATATCCTATTCGCTTCCATAACATGTGATTCCTTTGGTCCTGCTTGAAACCTTGCAACCTTTCCAATTGTCTGCATCACATTCATTCTAGAAGTTGTCACATAGAGAAAGCTGACAATCATCGATATGTACTTTCTCTGGTCTGCATCCTTAGAATAAACATCCTTACTTAGATTACAACTGGTTTGTATCCTTATAATAATCATCTTTACTTAACTTGCAACTTGTCTTCATAAGAGTATTAACTTCTTTTCCTTCCATTCCAAACTTATTTAGCATTTCTCTAATATACTTGATTTGAGAGATGAAGATGCCTTTGTTGCTCTGACATATCTAGAGACCCAAAAAGAAAAAAAACTCTTGAAGTAATGATATCTCGAACTCATTTTTCATGTATTTGGAAAATTATTGACTCATCATGTCATCATCACTTCCAAAAATAATATCATCAACATAAACTTAAATTAACAAGATACTATCTTGATTTACCTTTATGTAGAGATTGTTGTCTTTGTTTCCTTTCCTGAACCCTTGTTGTTGTAAATATATATCTAGTCTTGAATACCATGCTTTGGGGGATTTTTTGAGACCATATAGTGCCTTCTTCATCTTGAAAACATAATTTTCCTTTCCTGACAAATGAAATCCTTTTGGTTGCTCAATGTAGACTTCTTCTTCTAACTATCCATTTAGGAAGGTTGACTTTATATCCATCTAATATACCTTGATATTATTGGAACATGCATAAGATAGAATCAACCTGATTGCTTCCATTATGGAAACTGGGGAAAAGGTATCTTCAAAATCTATACCTTCAATCTTAGTGTATCCTTTACATACCAATATTGCTTTCTTCTTGGTGACCTGTCCATCCTCGTTCAATTTCCTTTTTAATACCCACTTTGTAATGATCACATTATTGTTCTTCGACCTTGGAACTAGTTCCCATGTGTTATTATTTTCTATCTGATCTATTTCTTCATCCGTATCTTTGATCCAATGTTCATCCTTGTTGGATTCTTCAAAACTTCTAGGCTCAACTATGGATAACAATGCTAGGTGTTTTTATTCTGGTGAACGTGTTCTTCTTTTGGTTTCAACTCCTGTATCGTTATTCCCAATAATCTGTTCCAGTGGATAATTATTCTGTACTCTTCTGCTAGGGGTATTTGGAGGTAAATGAAGGTATTTTTGTTCTTTCTTTGCTTCTACTTGCTCTTCCTCGCCCTCATCTTCTTCTTCTTCCCTCAACACTTCATCATGATATTTTTCCACTGAATCTTTGCTTCCTTATTTTATCTTGCATCCATTTGTCTCATCAATCATCTCATTAGTTATTTCCACTATTTTGTTGAGTCTTATATTAAAGCATTTGTATTCTTTCCTTTTTCTTGAGTACCCAACCAATATTCCTTTGTCAACTTGAGAATCAATTTTTACAATCCTTCCATATTCTCTTTTGATGTAACATTTGCTTCCAAAAAATTTGAAGTGCTTCACATTCATTGTTCTTCCTTTCCATATCTCATAGGGAGTCTTATCTTTGTTATTTTTGAGCATTCCTCTGTTCTGGTTGTGAACTGATGTATGCATTGCATGTACCCAAAATAATTTCGTCAACTTGGAATCCATTAACATGGTTCTGGCCATTTCTTGCATTGTTTTGTTCGTCCTTTTGACAAATCCATTTTTTTTAGGTGTCTTGGCTGTCGAGAATTGTCTCTTTATACCATGTTCACTATAGAATTCCATACATTCCTTTGATGTAAAATCTCATCCATTTTCTGATCTCAAACACTTGATTTTCAAATATGTTTCAGTTTCAACCATCTCCTTGTATATCTTGAAGTGATCGAATGCCTATGACTTCTTCCTGAGAAAACAAACTGCAATAATTCTTGTGTATTCATCAACCAATAGCATAAAGTATTATTCACCATTCAATCCCTTGGTTCTTGTTAGTCCAACTAGATCTGTATGCACAATTTCCAACAGTTTTTTTGTGGAGTACTACTTTGATTTGAACTTGGTCTTGGTTTGTTTTCCTTGTAGATCTGGGGCATTTATCTCGCTACTTCTTTTCTGTTGATTTTGACAAGATTATCAAAATTTGTGTGACCCATTCTTCTATGCCATAGCAGAAATTCATCTTCCTTTCCTAAGCAACATTTTTCTTTTCCAATTTCATTAAGTACATATATGTTGCTTGGAATTCTTTCAGTGGTATCCACCAAATTGTTTCGAACCTTCTTTTCTTATCTCACATTTTTGTGAGTCAAACACAAGTCTGTGTCCTTGGTCACACATTTGACTTACACGTAGTATATTATGTTTCATGTCTTAAACTAATAGAACATTTTATGCCCTGACATCCTTTCTTCCAAGCTTGACTATGCCTCTTCCTATAATTATGGCTAAGTTATCATTCCCAAATGAAACTGATCCATCTCTTTCTTTCTTCAATGTTAGGAACCTGTCTTTATCACTTTTCATATGATGTTAGCAACCACTTTCAACATACCATCCATGTTTCTTGTGTTGATCCTATAGAGAAAGCTTACATTCTTCATTGTTGTATTGATCATGTTTTTGTATCCATATCCTTTGTGGTTCATGTCTATGACTTTTAATATATTGTTGTGATTCTCTGGGAGGAACAGTCAATCTACAATCTTTGGCCATGTGTCTAAAGTTTTTTCATTTGTAGCATTCTACTTCTGTGTTCAAGGATTCAAATTTGTTGTAGCTTCTTCTCTATGATTCATGAGACCTTGTTGGATAATTATTTCTTGTGTAGCCTTAATAGTTGTTTTTGTTCTTGGTATTGGCTCTACAATTCACATATTTATGCCCAAAAGTATTACATGAATAACATAAACCAAGAAAAATAGTTTGATACATGGGGGAGGAACATATTCTGAATGGTGATTCTCTTCTTAACCCTTCTTCTTCTTGGGATCTCTCTATTGTTTTTTGTTGTTGATTCTGCATCTCGAATATTCAAGGTGGTGTAGTGATTTTTTTATCTTCGGCTTGATTCCTCTTGCCTTCTTCTTTCTTAGGAGAGCCTCTGATTGTTTCTGCATAACTTCTTTGTTCTATTTTCTTGGAACTTGAGCCTTTCTCTGTCTAGTTATATCCTAGTCTAGATTTTTCATGGCATGGCCTTTGACTGCTAATGATCTCATCCAATACTTTGGTCTTGTTCTGTTGCATGTCCTTCTTTTGAAGATATTTTTAAAGAGTAACTATTTATGCTTCTAAGACTTCGATCATCTTGTCCTTTTCATCTAGCTGACCTCTGAGTGCTTCTTTAATTCTTTTGTCTTCTTCTACTTGGATTTTTAACTACGCGATCATCTACACGACTTCTTCGGAGTTGTATTTTTGATATCCTTCTTTCTCTTTTAGTTCTTCCATGAGTGACTTGATTTTCTTTCTTTCAATCCTTAGCTCTTCTAGTGCACTGGTTAATTCTTCTCTAAGATAGAATTCTCCTTCTTCTTCAGAATATTATTCAAAATCTTCTACTGCCATGAAGAGTAATATTTCTGCATCACTATTACTGTCTTCATCCTCATTTGATGATGCACTATCTTCCTTGGAGCAAAGAATTTTCTTGAAGAATTTTTGTTTTTCTTATACTCTTTTTGTTTTTCTTTTTCTTTTTAGAGTCTTCTTCTTCATCACTTTCCTTATTCTTATGAGGAAATTTAGAAGAAAAATTACCAATACCACCACAATTAAAAAATTTCAATGGAAGCATACCTTTGTATTTTTAGGTTCCTCTTTTCAACATTCTGACAAAGTTTTCCATTTCGTCATCCTCCTCTGAATCATCATTGCAACTGCAATCTGACTTTGAATTTTGTTTGTTCTTCTTATTTGTTTTCTTGGATGCCTTGAATGTTTCTTCCTTTGTGACTAGATTATCTTTCTCTACCCTCACCTCATAAATTGTGAGTATCCCATGTATCGCATCCATGATTAATGTAGTTAAATCTACTCTTTCTTCTATGTATGAAATCTTCAAGTCATATCTCATAGGTAGAGACCTCAACACCTTTYGAATAATGAATGGTTCCTTCATTTATTCTCCCAAACCTTTAATAGCATTGAATATCTCATCAACTCGTAGAAAGTACACGACTATGTTTTCATCTTCCTTCATATTCAATTGTTCAAACTTGGCTCTAATGTTTTGAAGTTTAKCTCCTTTAACTTTGACGTCTCCTTCATAGATATTCTTCAATTTTTCCTAGATTTCTTTTACAGATTCACAAAGCATAACCTTCGTGTATACAGATTTAGTCAAACCATTCAAGATAGAATTTTTGGCTCTAGCATCATTATCTTCAAGTTTATTTCCATCCTTATATGTTGATGGAGTGGTTGGTTCTTCGTATCCATCTAATACTACTCTCCAAACATAGAATATGTGTGCCTGCAGATATGTTTTCATTTGTCTGCTCCATAAGTCATAGTTTTGACCATCAAACTGTGGTACCCCAATATTAGCGTAGTCCATGATCTCCTTCCAGTGGTTAGAATGCTTTATGAAGGACCTGCTCAGATACCAATTGTTGGAATACTGAGAGGGGGGTGAATCAATATTAGAACTTATATTACTTTTAATCACAATATGTGTTGTTTAACTTTAAGATAAGTTCATCAATAACATTCAAAACATCATGAGAATTATAAATAAACAATGAATAATGAGAAACCACACAAGTACACAATACACCATAATTTTACGTGGAAACCCAATGCAGGGAAAACCACAAAATGCTTTTCTTATATGTCAAACGAAATGCATTCATAGGAAGCACCAACTTACATGTTTTCCAACTACAAATGGAAGGAGGCTACAACCCCCTAGTTTCTCAGGATCCAACCTAAAGGAATCTACAACTCCCTTAATTTTCCGGCACCAACCGGAAGGAGGATACAAACCCCTTTCCTTTCCCCATCTTGCCGCCCTGAAATATAAGTTTCACATTCACTGCTATCACCACTGCAACTCTGTCATTGTCAATCCGTCCATGTGAAACCTGTCACATAAATTTGTACTAACAACCTGTCACAACCTGTATCAACAAACTGTCATAACCTGTATCAACAACTTGTCACAATAATCTTATCAACCAATTAGATTTGATCACATAGATCTCATACCCACTTTCACAAGTGTATAGTTCAAAACATGTACAACTATGTCTCTCTAATCATGTGCCATACATATACAAACATCCATAAATCAAGTATAGTGAACCCTCACATCAACCATGCATCAAAACCTCACTATTATGAAACCTCAACCTATACCAATATCTTTAGCAACACACCTTAACCAAGATGGCTCAAACATGTACCAAATGATACAAGATACACCTCAACAAGATACCCAATAATGTGTCACAACTAAAAACAACAAGTTCACCAACAATGTGCCTCTGTAGATCTGCCTCATACAACATGTACCACACAACCAATAGTCCCTCAAGGGAAAATGCTCAATCTCCCATGACCATACCTCAAGAAATCAACAAGAACAACTTCAAACAAGCATATAACATACCTTTTACTTATGTAGAGAACTTTGTTGTACCTGAACACTGTCATACATTCCTGTAGCCTCTCCTCAACTCCTGTAACTTGAAACACCTCTCCTTCTCTACCTCATATTTGTGCTATCTCAGATATTTCAATGAGTACCTTCAATTACTTTTCACAATATAGATATTCAATGTGCTTAGTATGTGCTAATGGGAGTCTCTTGATATCTTATTTATACTTTTCAAGTGCCTTCCTTTAGGGGGCATCTTGTAACTATTTTACCCATCTTCCTTCTTCTAAGGCCAMCCCACTTTCTTGTTGCAGCTACTTTGCCCATAATTATTAAACTCACAATTTCTTGTTGAAACTAATTTATTTTTAATTACTTTCTTGTTTCAACAACTTTACCCAAAAATATCTTCTTGTTGCTACCATTTTGACTAGAAACTTCTCGATGACTTTCTAGGAGCTTCTAGAATAATTGACTTCTTGTTAACCTTCTAGGGGATTCTAGATTATTCTTGAGGGTCCTCCAACTTCACAAGGCCATATCTCCCTAACTGTGAGGAACCATGTGGCATACCACATATCGCTAGAAACGAAATGACGCGTATTATCCATATGTGATAGTCTTACCTACAATTTAATTGTCCTTTATGTCCATATTCCTTAATCAACTTTGGTTTCCTTAACCACACCTCTGGGGTACCAAAATTTCTTCAAGGGTTGACATCAATGACAACCAACCCATTCTATCAACAATATGAGACCACATGGATAAATAAAGTGTCTTAAAATAGATCCATAGTATATTAAGAGCCTACCTAAAAATGTTTCCTTCCAAGAAATTATGTCTTGTATTTATGATATCTATATTTATTGACATTATGTGAGATTGTGATGAAAATTAAAGTTCCTTAAAAGAGATCCATTTTATATTAATATGCTACACAAAGAATAACTTATGGATTTATTCCTCTCCCTAT
>SNQJ01S0029039.1:10551-35951 GCA_010110895.2 Picea sitchensis | reverse complement strand
AATATCTTTGTTATCTATTGTATGTCATAAATTATGATTCTTGAATCCATCATATGGGTTTATGATAGTGATTTTAGTAGAAAATAAGACCTAGAGATTTAGGGAAAATTTCAAATACTTTCATTATTCATTAAAACATGTTTTATTACACCCCATGTGATCGGTTGACAATTGATAACCACCACAAAAATTAATTGATTTGTTGACAAATCATTTTT
The DNA here is from genome assembly GCA_010110895.2 of Picea sitchensis. NCBI lineage: Eukaryota > Viridiplantae > Streptophyta > Pinopsida > Pinales > Pinaceae > Picea > Picea sitchensis. The sequence continues at coordinate 35,733 of SNQJ01S0029039.1, read as the reverse complement.
AACTGATCCACCAATGAATCAATTATCACATTCACAATTTCCAAGTTCAAATTTAAGTAAAAAAATGCATGAAAACAATCCATTACAAAAAATCCATGAGTATACAAGGCTTTGTAATACAATCATATACACTCTCTCTYTGACCTAGTTGGGTTCTCTTCTCCTTCTCTCTACACAAAATAACAATAATCAAAGTACTGGTTCTTTTGGTGTTTTGGTCTTGGTCTTTCTTGGAGAGCTATACCGCATCATTGTATTGGTTGAAGGAATCTATATTGAGGATTTTGGTTGATAGATTTTCTCCCCCATGAGGTTTTCCTGGGATAATCTTTGTGTTTTATTGTATATGTGATTGTCTATCTTTCAGTGATCCTACTACAATTTCTATTGGATTAAGTAATTGTAATTATGTAACTAGAAAATTTAAAATTTCAACATGGTATCATAACAAACCTGAATAAAATCTAGTTGCATATCTAGAATCCTAAAAGGGAGCCATTTTCAATCTAGAGAAAGTTGTTGGACAAACCAATACCATCAGAAGACAACATGACTACTGGAACAAAGATCGATGTGAAGCTAGATGGAGCAGATAACTTCAAGGCTTGGAAGTACAGAGTAACCCTCCTTCTTGAAGAACATGAACTGGATAAGTTTGTTATAGAAAAGGTTCAAGAGCCTCTAGGATATGAAGCTAAGGAAAAATATAAGAAGGACATAGTGAGAGAAAAAAGGATTATTGTAGAATCCATTAAGGACCACCTTATCCATCATATATCATCATTATCTTCTCCAAAGAAAATTATGGACACCTTAACTCTTATGTTTGAGGGAAGCAACATAAATCAAAGAATGACTCTGAGATCTGAGTTGAAGAATGTGAAAATGCAGAGCTTAGAAACCATTCACTCCTACTTGTCAAGATTGAATCAAATCAAGTAGCATATAAAAGCCATTGGTGACTCAGTATAAGGAGAAGAGATGGTGATGAATACCTTTAATGGCCTCCCAAGGTCATAGGATGCATCCATCCAAGGGATTTGTTCAAGAAATAAGCTTCCCAAGTTCATTAGGCTTTGGGAAGATTGTAACCAGGAAGAAGCTAGGACAGTTGCAAGAGAAGAAAAGATGGAATATAAAGATCAAGCCCTAGTCTCCCACACCAGGAAAGGAAAGAACAAGAAGGAGAATTATTTATCTAAGAAGTTTAAGATGGGTCAAAGAGACAAATCAAAGATTATATGTTACTATTGTCAGGAATTAGGACACTTTGTTAGGGATTTTCCCCTCATTATGGAAACTAAGAATAAGAAAGGATGTAAGAGGCATCAAGATCACACAAATAGATATGATTAGCCTCCCATGAAGGTTGCAAAGAAATATTAATCAAGTGATGAGGATTATGTTCTTATCTCAACCCTCACAGGTACTGGTACTCATGGAAGTGGCACTTGGTTGATAAACAATGGTGCTTCCAAGCACATGACAGGCTATGAAGACTCCTTATCTAAACGTGTTCATAAAGATTCACCTCATAAGGTGAAATTGGGTGATGACTATTAGTATCCAATCAAAGGTGTTGGAGAAACTTCCTACAAGTTAAACTCAAGAAATCCAATGAAGATGAAGGAAGTTCTCTATGTTCCAAGTTTAAAAAATAATATTCTGTCAATTTCAACATTGGACAAGAAAGGATTTAGAGTAGAATTTATTGATGGTCAAGTTCTTATGTGGCCTAGAGGGAAGACCCTTGATGATGAAGTAGTTATTGGAGTTGAAGCAGGAGGACTCTACAAATTAAAAGGACATTCAGACTCCATAATGGTTCATGATATTGTGAATCCCAGTGAATTATGGCATAAGAGATTTTCTCACCTACACTACAAATCTCTTCCGGTCGTGAGTAAAATGGTGACGAGTCTTCCAGAAATCCAAACAAAACCAGATGGTGTGTGCAAAGGATGTGCACAAGGAAAGACTGTGAAGCACTCATTTCCCAATAGGGATAGCAGAGCCAAAGTAGTTTTGGACATCGTGCATTCATACATATGTGGATCGATGTCGACAACTTCACTAAGTGGGTATGTATATTATGTATCTTTCATTGATGATTACTCACGTAAAACTTGGATTTATTTGTTAAAAGAAAAGAATGAAGTTTTTGGAAAATTCAAAGAGTTCAAGGATTTGGTAGAAAAATTGACTGAGTGGAAGATAAAGACCTTGCTATCAGAAAATGGAGGTGAATTTACCTAAGAAGAATTCAAGGAGTATTGCAAGGAAGTTGCGATTAAGAGGGAGATTTATACTCTCTATAACCCTCAACAGAATGGAATAGATGAAAGGAAGAATTAGACAATCATGGAAGTAAAGGCCATGATCCATGATTATGATATTCCTATGCATTTGTGGGCCAAAGAAGTGAACACGCCAGTGTATGTGCAGAATAAAAGTCCCCACAAGGTTCTTGAAAACAAGAAACTCGAGGAAATGTTTACAGGAAAGAAGCCATAATTCAACCATTTTAGAATATTTGGTTTCCCTGTATTTATTCACATCCCAAAGGAAAAGAGGAAAAAGTTGGACCCTTCCGGACGGAAGGAAATATTTGTTGGTTACAGTGACATGTTGAAGGATTAAAGGATATACATTCCCGGTCACTGGAAAGTGGAGATCAGCCAAGATGTAACCTTCAATGAGAATGCAACTTTTAGTAAATCTAAAAAGATCAATGTAGAAGAGGAACATGAAGAAGAGAATGAAGTTCCTAAAGTTCCAGAGGAATTTGAACCAGAGGAAGTCATTACAAGGGATCATGACATGGTATAACCTTAGAAACTAGTCGAGATACATTCTCGCAAAAGAATACTAGCTTGGGAACAAGAGCTTATCAGAGATGCAGAAAGAATTGGTGCCCCAGAGAAATATTTTAGGGAAAGTAAGAAGTCAAAGCCGTATTCCAGCTACATGGAATGCTTGTGTGACATAATGAATGAAAAACCTTCAAGTTATGAAGAGGCTATAGAAAATCAAGTATGGAAATATGCCATGGCAGAGGAATACCAGTCCATTATGCAGAATGATGTCTTAGATGTGGTTCCCAGACCAAAGTAAAAATCTATGGTGAGTTCTAAATGGGTCTACAAGCTAAAACATGCAGTTGATGGGAGTATTGAAAAATATAAGGAAATATTTGTGGCCTAAGGTTTCTCTCAGAAAGGAAGGGATTTACTATGAAGAAAATGTTTCTCCCGTAGAAAGATATACCTCAATCAAGAATATAATTTCATTAGTTGCTATGATGAAATGGAAGGTGCACCAGATGGATGTAAAGACAACCTTCTTGAATGGTGAAATAAAAGAGGAAGTTTATTTGGAGAAACCACTTGGATTTGAGACACATGATAGGGAGACTCATGTGTGCAGATTAAAGAAGGCTTTATATGGATTGAAGCAGGAACCCAGAGCATGGTATGGTAGGATTGAAAATTTTCTTATGAGCTTGGGTTTTACCAAGAGCAGTGCAGATCCTAACCTTTACTTTAAGGTTGAGGATGGTGAACTGGTGATTCTATTACTGTAATTAGATGACCTTTTTCTAACAAGTGCATAAAATATCATCACTGAATGTAACACAAAATTGGTTGTAGAATTCGAGATGAAATATTTAGGAATGATGCACTACTTCTTGGGACTAGAAGTTTGGTAGAGATCGGATCAGATCAGATTTTCCTGAATCAAGGAAAGTATGTTGTGTAAATATTGAAGAGGTTCGAGATGTTGGACTACAAGGCCATGGTTACCACTATGGTATCAAACCTTAAGTTGTTGTAGGATACAACTTCAAATATTATGGATTCTACCTTATACAGGTAGATAGTGGGCTCGTTGATGTATTCGACAAACACAAGACTGGATATATGTTTTGTTGTGAACACCTTGAGTCAAAATTTGGAGCATCCCAGACAGGTTCACTAGATTACAACAAAACATGTGTTGAGGTACCTTAAGGGTACTCTATATCATGGTCTTTGGTATATATCTTACCATGAGTTTGGATTGTATGGATACTCAGATTCATATTGGGTCGACAGTATTCCTAACCAGAAGAGCACTTTGGATACTGTTTCAGTCTTGGCTCTAGTATGGTCTCGTGGAGCAGCAGAAAGAAGTCATGTGTAGCACTCAATATGGTTGAAGTTGATAATGTGGAAGCATCTATAGCGAGGAGAGAAGAAATATGGCTTCGAAAGTTGATGTCTAGGTTATTTGGTCTCGGATTGGAGGAAACCTGCATTTGGTGTGACAACCAGAGTTGCATGAAGTTTTCAAAGAACCCAGTGTTCCATGAAAGGTNGGATTCTACCTTATACAGGTAGATAGTGGGCTCGTTGATGTATTCGACAAACACAAGACTGGATATATGTTTTGTTGTGAACACCTTGAGTCAAAATTTGGAGCATCCCAGACAGGTTCACTAGATTACAACAAAACATGTGTTGAGGTACCTTAAGGGTACTCTATATCATGGTATTTGGTATATATCTTACCATGAGTTTGGATTGTATGGATACTCAGATTCATATTTGGTCGACAGTATTCCTAACCAGAAGAGCACTTTGGATACTGTTTCAGTCTTGGCTCTAGTATGGTCTCGTGGAGCAGCAGAAAGAAGTCATGTGTGGCACTCAATATGGTTGAAGTTGATAATGTGGAAGCATCTATAGCGAGGAGAGAAGAAATATGGCTTCGAAAGTTGATGTCTAGGTTATTTGGTCTCGGATTGGAGGAAACCTGCATTTGGTGTGACAACCAGAGTTGCATGAAGTTTTCAAAGAACCCAGTGTTCCATGAAAGGTCGAAGCATATTGAGATCAGATACTATATCAGGGATATGGTACAGAGGGGAGCAGTGAGGCTCCAATTCATGACTACCGAGGATCAGGTTGTGGATCTGTTCACCAAGACGTTGTCGAGGATGGAGTTTGAGTACTTCAGGGACAAGCTCGGTATGGTTCCTCTTTAGAGGGAGTGACAGGTGGAACTCATCCAACATAAAAAAGGGTTGGCACTAAGTATGAAAAAAATTCATCCAACATGAAAAAGGGTTGGAACTGAGTATGGTGGGTCTCATTCAGCATGAAAAAGGGTTGGCACTGAGACAAGAATGCACATGATAGGGTATTGATGCATCACAGGGAGTGGATGTCCTGGAGACATGTTGTAGCTGTTGAGAGCTACCCACAGACCTTGGTTGCATGCGGTGAAGTCATGTTGCACTATGGATATCCGAGGTTGTATAAATTCACAAGTTCAATAGTTAACAGATTTGAGTTTGTGTGGTATCAGACTTGGAGTTTGTGTCTAGAAAGAATACCTTCCTAGTTAAGAGGGAGTGTTAATATTTTTTGGTGTAACTACGAAAGATATTCTTGTATATATTTTTTAGTCAAACCTTTAAAAGGTTATTATAATTATATTGTACAAGTCTGCTCAACAAAAAATATTATATTATTGGTATTTTACTTATTACGGGTTAGTTAGGTCAAGAGTCATGTCTCTTCAAGAGACATTGTTGTGTATAAATAGAGGATAGGCTCCTCTCATTTGGACACACATTCACACACTTCTCTTGTGCATCTTGGAGCACATAAGAAGGTCCAACAAACAAGTCTTGGAGACTGGTTATTTTGGCGTTTTGGTCTTGGTGTTTCTTGGAGAGCTATAGCGCATGATTGTACTGGTTGAAGGAATTTATATTGAGGATTTTGGTTGTTGTTTTTTCTCGCCCATGAGGGTTTCCCAGGATAATATTTGTGTTCTATTGTATCTTTGATTGTTTATCTTTCAATGATCCTAATACAATTGTATCTGTGATTGTTTATCTTTCAATGATCCTAATACAATTGTTATTGGATTAAGTAATTGTAATTGTGTAACTAGAAAATTTAAAATTTCAACATTATCTTGCATCCATCCGTCTCATCAATCGTCACATTGATGCTTTCCACTATTCTGTTGAGTGTTAGATTAAATAATTTTTGTGCTTTCCTTTTTCTTGAGTACCCAAATAATATTCCTTTGTCAACTCGAGAATCAAATTTTCCAATCCTGCCATATTCTCTTTTGATGTAGCATTTGCTTCGTAAAACTCTGAAGTGATTCACATTCGTAGGTCTTCCTTTTCATAGCTCGTAGGGCTACTTATCACTTTTATTTATGATCATTCCTCGGTTTTGTATGTGAATTGTTATATGAACTTTGTTGGCCCTTGACCAGGTTTTGTGGAAACGCTGGTCATGTTTGACTAATTTTGGGACTTCGACAGGCTAGTCAAAGATGGAGTGCCAGGTGAAGTGGAGATCGCGGGATCTTGCCCCCTTTTGCGGGCCTTTTTGGGTTTAGGGTTTATGTAACGGGTATGGGATGTTGGCCCATGGTTTTACCCATGATTTGGCCCCTTTTGTAATGTATAAATAGAAAGCTAGGCGATGTAAGTAGGGGGTGCTAAGGGTGATATCACGCTAAGTGCAAGCAACGTAGGTAGTTGATCTATGTGATTGTAAAGGCTTTGTGCATACTGTGTGTTGATAACTTGTAGAGCTAAGTGCAAGTTATTGTAAAGAGGCTTTGTGTTGTGCCAAGCTCAGGGAAGGAGGATCTGGCGAGGTGCGCGCAGATCTCCTATCCTATGCGGAGTTGGTTTTGTGGCTCTATGCATGTGAGAAGATTGAAAGAAGATAATAAAGAAGTTGAAGAGTTGGTGGACGTAGCCCCATGTAGGGGGTGAACCACGTATATCCTGTGTTATGGTTTCTTTGTGTGATTGATGTGATTTATGCTTAGTGTTGTCATCTTTCTGTATATTAGATGCATATGATATAGTAGCTTAGTGATTAGTAATATGAGTGATTGCTAGATCTGATCTATTTCTATGTGCTAAGTGCTTGGATGTGTTAGATATTGTTGAATACTACGTTGCTCTGTAAATAGGGTTTTACCTGTGATGTGAATAAGGTTTAAATGCTAATGAATGTTAACTGCTAAGTGCTCTGTTAAGTATTGTAATTACAAATTTGTGTCCCAGCTAGGTTGTAGACACTTGAGTCCTGTAACCCCCCCCTGGCCTTTACCTCTGGTGAGACTTCATCTGCTTCCTAGGTGTTACTGAAAGGGCCGATACTTAGGGTTTTGTTGGTGCGTTGTTGAAGTGTTGAACCCCGGGTCTACCCCTGTGCCAACAAATGGTTCTGTTGTTGGGACCTGAAACTGTGATTGTTGGGAACTGAAGAAAAGAAGAAATCTTTGTGCTTAGATCTACTACTGTGGTGAACAGTACTCTACTTGACTTATGAAGCTCTGTTTTAAGAAAATAAGCCTGATCTAAAGAAACGAAGTAATATCTTAAATCTTTGTTCTCTGATAAAGGTAAGATAAGTGGAATTTTTTGTTTCAAAATAATGGATCTAGGTATGTTTGATAGATTTGGTTCTAGTCTGAAAACTAGGGCACAATTAGAAGAAAGAAGATATGATATGAATAGATCTGATAGAACTAGTGAAAGATATGTTATTCCTATGCATAGAAAGAACTGTTGGACTAACAAGTGGATGCAGGATCCTAGAAAGAAGTTTTTGTAGATCCACCATTGTGATCCCAGTGCACAGTACAAGAAAGTTTGGGGATTGTTCAAGAGAAAGAGAGGATTGACTCTTTGTTATAATTGTAGAAGATCGGGACATCTTGCTAAGGAATGCCTTGGTCAAGGTCCTATTTTCCTTTGTTGTAAGGCTACTGGACATGAATTTTTAGATTTCCCTAAAATGATTGCTAAAGTTGAAAATATGAACATGAGACAAGAAGACCATGAGGAAGGTCAAGAGACTACAAATATGCTCAAGAACCATAAAGAATCAGAGAATATATTATTGAAGATGAAAGAAACACTGAATGATCATAGAGACATCAGTTTATCAAAGATCTTAAAAGAGAAAGAGTGCATAGAAAAAAGAATATGAGACTTCGACATAGACTGTGTATTGGACGTAGAAACACATGTTAACATTATGACAAAAATCACTTGGGAAATTTTGGGAAAGCCTGATATGGTTCCTTCACTGGGAGGAATAGGATTGTTTAAAGGAAATATGATAACCCTATGTGGAAGACTTACCCATGTACTTATGAGTGCTCATGGAGCATCGACATAAGAAGAAATTGAGGTCATTAAGTTTGCTGAGAACAACACTTCTTTTTCACTTTTGTTAGGAAAGACCTGGAGTGAGAGAGATCAGATCCGGAGGAAAGAAGAAGAAGAAGTTATAAAACAGAAAAAGAAAGACTTAAAGGATTTCATGGCTAGGGGAATAACGCTCTTAATAGAATAACAAGAGGAAAAGTTGAAGCAACTGTGGACCAGAGACCTAGCTGGCAAAGTTAAAAGAATGTAGGAAGACTTTAAGAACTTATCCATGCAGGAGAGTAGAGCACTTACTACAGTGAGAGAAGAAGTACTATCTTTGAACCTTGTGAAATATCCTCAACAACACGAAGTTACTATTTTAAGTATAGATAAGAATAAGAATGGAAAGAGGAACCCAGTGACTCAGATCACAGGAAATAAAGAAAGGAAGCTCAGTAAGAAGAAAGAAAATCTATAAAAATTGCAGGAGGTTCCAGAGAAGATGAAAAGCTTGTAGAACTTGAGCCTCGCCAGAATAGCAGAACAACACCTTCTAGCACTTCACCATGACAAAGCGATATGACCATTGGAGGCATCCTGACTGTTAGAATGACACTCCAGAATGACTAGAAACACAATTATTGCTAGAATCATTTCCATTGGACCGTTGGGACTGCACCATAACGAATGGAATTCCATTGATTAAGGAATTCCTGCCCATTGGAGGAGTTTGTTATGACGTTGTCTATTTCTCTTGTTGAGCATTACGCCGAGAACAATTTTTCCAATTGTGATTATCCGAGCCCATAGAGAACTAGTTTCTTTTGTGCAGTTCTTATTGAGAGCTCGCCACTTCTTCAGTTACATTGAGTGTTTTCTCACCAACCTGAGATATCTGATCTCGAGCGTGCATGTTAGATGACATTAGCATAGTAAAAAAGTCCGTCGAGGAGATCCTAATAGACCTCATGGCTGAAAAGGTGATGTCTGCAGGCATACAATCTTCATCGACGTGAGGATTGGAAGCATTCTCGTCGACTGAGTAGCGTCGGTCTAGTTGACCCCCTGCTGAAAAACATAGCAAGCATCATGATCATGGCTACCTTGTCAACCAGTTAGAGAAAGACTGCAGTGAAGCTCAGGATCATGGCTATGAGTTTCATTTCAGTTGGTTGTTGATTCTCATCGCCTTCACTACTTGAGAGATGTCGGAAGGAGCGACCTTCCCTAAAAATTGAGTCATCCGAACCATTAGCTGCGAAGTTCACTACACTATGGTATTCGAGTGACATGGTGAAGAAATGGAAGTACAACGTAGTGTTCCACACCTATTATCTACAGTTGAAGAGGGCCATTGAATCCTTCCGTCACATGACATTGAATACACTGCATCAGTTCAGGCCATTTGCGAAGTTTCATGTAGATAGGAATTTCATATATATCACTGCGTGCAAAGATGAAAGCAAGGAGGAGTTGTAGAGTTACTATAAGCTCACTGAGGAAGATATGGAGGAAATAACAAAAGAATGGCCTGCATAATTCTTGGTACCAGTATAATAGGCAGAACTGTCGGACCCCGATCTCATCGGATGTCCTATAGTCACTCGAGAAGAATATGATGCACCCAACAACAACAAGAGGAAAAAGAAGGAAGATTTATAAGAATTGAACAGTGCATCAAAAGAGACTGCATCAGAATCACCTGAAGGAGGAGGAGATGACGAAGTGGAAAAAGAAGAGGATGAAGGGAAAGAAGACAAGCAGAAGTAGGGCGAAGTAACATGGCCTAAATATCCCCTCGAAGGGACAGAGACATCCAAGAAAAGAAAGATTTCCCCAAATAAACCTATAGCGTGGAAGAAGTCAAAAGCCAATAAACCACCATTTTAGATGGTGATAACGGTGGATGCCCTTATCATTGTTGTTGTGTCAGACACCTCAGAGGATATCTTGCAGCAAAGAGAAGCCAAACAAGAGACAATGTTTGACAGGATCAAAGTAGAACTTAAAGGAGTACAACATGCTCTATATTCGAGCCGCACAGTTTCTACTGCACCACCGTCGTCAAAAGGAACAAAATTGGGAGATGAACCTACCCAGCTACACAGATTAGAAGACTCGACAGAATCTCTCCTTCGTTGTGTCTAGGAGGAAAAGGAATAGGACACAAAGGCCCTAAAGCAATAAATATATGAAGACATGGAGAAACATAGGATAGAGCACAGATACAGAAGGAGAAAGAATAGTTGCTCGCAGAGAAGATGGGAGTTAAAGAAGCAGTCACCAGAGAACTTCTCGTTGTGACAGGCTTAGAACAAAGGGAAGAAGAAGCCATTGAGAGGCAGGTGGGGAAGTTTTCTAAATCCATTCAGTAGCTCCAAGCACGAATATCAGAACTGGAACTACAAGTTGTGCCAAGCACTCCACAGGAAGTGCGAGATCAGAGAGAGGAAACTGCCCGAAGCACAGTTGAGAGAATCAAAGCATTAACCTTGGAATGCAAGAAACTCAACAGTCGAAGTGCGCATACCTATGAGTGCCTTGTAGAGGACCCTAAACTAAGGACATTGGAGTCACAACTCCAGAAAGAGAAGCAACAAGAATCAACAGTGCAAGCACAGTTGAAGCTAATGTCACTGGTCGAGAGGATGAAAAGGTCACAGGAACAACGCACGGTTCAACAACAGGTCCATGCCATCTAGATTAAAGTCATGGAAGTGACCCAAAGGCTCCATCCAGTGCAGGGTGAATCTTGCACACTTTTTGAGGATATTGAAGGACAAGCTACACAGATAGAACAAGTGGTCACCTCAGTTGAACAACGATTGGAATGACCTATCACCAAGAAGTTCATTCTGGAGTTCACCGAGCAGGAGGCTCTGGCGAAAAAACAGGTCGAAGTATCTCAAGCCAAGCTCGAGGCCGAGGCAGAGTTACCTAGATCAGAGTGACTCGGGATGAGTCACATGTGAGTGTTAGGGTCCTGTTGGCCCTTGACCAGGTTTTGTGGAAACGATGGTCATGTTTGACCAATTTTGGGACTTAGACAAGCTAGTCGAAGACAGAGAGCCAGGCAAAGTGGATATCATGGGATATCACCCCCTTTTGCGGGCCTTTTTGGATTTAGGGTTTATGTAACCAGTATGGGATGTCGGCCCATGGGTTTACCCATGCTTTGTCCCCTTTTGTAATGTATAAATAGAAATATAGGCGATGTAAGTAGGGGGTGCTAAGGGTTATATCACGCTAAGTGCAAGAAATGTAATTAGTTGATCTATGTGATTGTAAAGGCTTTGTTCATACTATGTGTTGAGAACTTGCAGAGCTAAGTGCAAGTGATTGTAAAGAGGCTTTATGTTGTGCCAAGCTCGGGGAAGGAGAATCTGGCGAGTTGCGCGCAGATATCCTGTCCTATGCGGAGTTGATTTTGTGGCTTTGTGCATGTGAGAAGATTGAAAGAAGATAATAAAGAAGACGAAGAGTTGGTGGGCATAGCCCCACACTAGGGGTGAACCATGTATATCCTGTGTTATGGATTCTTTGTGTGATTGATGTGATTTATGCTTAGTGATGTCATCTTTTTGTATGTTAGATGGATCTAATATAGTAGATTAGTGCTTAGTAATATGAATGAATGCTATATCTGATCTATTTATATATGCTAAGTTCTTAAATGTGTTAGATCTTGTTGAATACTGCATTGCTCTGTAATTAGGGTTTTACCTGCGAGGTGAATAAGGTTTAAATGCTAATGAATGCTAACTGCTAAGTGCTCTATTAAGTATTGTAATCACATATCTGTGTCCTAGCTAGGTTGTAGACACTTGAGTCCTGCAACCCCCCTGCCTCTACCTCGGGTGAGACTTCATTTGATTCGCAAGTGTTGACAAAAGGGTTGATAGTTAGGTTTTTGTTGGTGCATTTTTGAAGTGTTGAACCCTGGGTCTACCCCTGTGCCAACACACTTCTTGTACCCAAAAGAAATCTATCAACTTGGAATCCACTAACATGGTTCTGTCCATTTCTTGCATTGTTTTGTTTTTCCTTTCGACAACTCCATTTTGATGAGTTGTCCAGGCTGCTGATAATTTCCTTTGTATCCCATGCTCACTACAAAAGTCCATAAATTCCTTTGATGTAAAATATTATCCATTGTCTGATCTCAAACACTTGATTTTCGAAACAATTTCAGTTTCAACCATCTCCTTGTATATATTGAAGTGATCGAATGCCTCTGACTTCTTCCTAAGAAAAAAAACTACAATCATTCTTGTGTAGTCATCAACCAATATCATAAAGTATTTTTCACCATTCAATCCCTTGGTTCTTGTCGCTCCAACTAGCTAAGTATGCACAATTTCCAGCAGTTGTGTTGTGCAACACTCTTTTGATTTGAACTTGGTCTTGTTTTGTTTTCCTTGGTCAATGCTTGCATAAAGTATTTGTTGGCTTCAAGATCCAGGGCATTTCTCTTACTACATATTTTATGCTAAGTTTGACAAGATTATCAAAATTTGTGTGACCCATTCTTTTGTTCCATAGCCAAACTTCATCTTCCTTTCCTAAGCAACATTTTTATTTTCCAATTTCATTTAGTACATATATGTTTCTTGGAGTTCTTACAGCTATAGCCACCAACTTGTCTAAACCTGCTTTTCTTATCTCACGTTTATGTGAGTCAAACACAAGTCTATGTCCTTGGTCACACATTTGACTTACACTTAGTAGATTGTGTTTCATGTCTTCGACTAGTAGAAAATTGGTATCCTTGCTTCCAAGCTTGATTGTGCCTCTTCCTATAATTTTGGTTGACTCATCATTCCCAAATGAAATTGATCCATATGTTTCTTTCTTCAATGTTAGGAACCTGTCTTTATCACTTGCCATATGCTTTGAGCAACCATTGTCAACATACCATCCACATTTCCTGTGTTGAGCCTATAGATAAAGATTAGATTCTTCATTGTTGTATTGATCATGTTTTACTATCCATATCCTTTCTCTGTCTGGTTTTATCCTAGTATGGATTTTTCATTGTATGGCCTTTTATTGCTAACTATCTCATCCAATACTTTGGTGTTGTTGTGTTGCATGTCCTTCTTCTAAAAATATTTTATACCAATAACTATTTATGCTTCCAAGCCTTCTATCATCTTGTCCTTTTCATCTAGTTGACCTCTGAGTGCTTCTTTAATTCTTTTGTCTTCTTCTACTTGGATTTTTAACTTCACAATCATCTGTCTGACTTCTTCGGAGTTGGATTTTTTAGATCCTTCTTTCTCTTTTAGTTCTGCCTTGAGTGACTTGATTTTCTTTCTTTCAATCCTTAGCTCTTCTAGTTCACTGATTAATTCTTCTCTGAGATCGACTTGTCCTTCTTCTTTAGAATCTTATACTACCATGAAGAGTAATCTTTCTACATCACTATCATTTTCATCATTCTCATTTGATGATGAACTATCTTTCTTGGTTGAGAGACTTTTCTTGAAGAATTACTTTTTGATTCTTATACTCTTTTTCTTTTTCTTTTTAGAGTCTTTTTCTTCATCGCTTTCCTTATTCTTATGAGGACATTTAGAAGCAAAATTACCAATACCACCACAATTAAAACATTTCAATGGAAGAATACCTTTGTATTTGTCGGTTCCTCTTTTCAACTTTCTAATGAAGTTTTTCATTTCTTCATCTTCCTCTAAATCATTGTTGCAACTACAACCTGACTTTGAATTTTGTTTGTTCTTCTTCTTTGTCTTCTCGGATGCCTTGAATGTTGCTTGCTTTAAGACTAGATTATCTTTCTCTACCCTCATCTCGTAAGATTTGAGTATCCCATATAGCTTGTCCATGCTTAATGTAGAAAAATCTTGTCTTTCTTCCAGGGATGAAATCTTTGGGTCATATCTCGTAGGTAGAGACCTCAACACCTTTTGAACAATGACTGGTTCCTTCATTTATTCTCCCAAGCATTTAATGACATTGACTATCTCATTAACTCATAGAAACTAGGTGACAATGTTTTCATCTTCCATCATCTTCAATTGTTCGAACTTGGCTCTAAAGGTTTGAATTTTGGCTCCTTTAACTTTGATGTCTCCTTCATAGACATTCTTCATTTTGTCCCATATTTATTTTGCGGATTCAAAGTGCACATCCTTGGTGTATATAGATTCATTCAAACCATTGAAGATAACATTTTTGGCTCTAGCATCATTATCTTCAAGTTTATTTTCATCCTTATCTGTTGGGGGAATGGTTGGTGCTTTGTATCCATCTTCTACTGCTCACCAAACATTGAATCCATGTTCCTGCACATATGTTTTCATCTGTCTTCTCAGTTCTGACCGTCAAACTATGGTACCCCAATCTTAGCATAGTCCAGATCTCCTTCCAGTGGTTAGACTGATTTCTGAAGAACTTTCTCTGATACCAATTGTTGGAATACTGAGAGGGGGGGTGAATCAATATTATCACTTACTAGCTTGGTATGAGTCTACCCAACCAAACCATGGAGCTATTCCTTTTCCTATTGATCAAACAACTATTTTCCTCTCCTAGGATGGAATAAAGTCACTTTTTTCTTCTCTTAGGAAAAAATAAAAAAACTTCATTCTTCTCCCACAATAAATAAATTACATTCCTCTCCTAAAGAAAAATAAGGTAACTTTATTCCTCTTTATTATCTTTATTTTTTCTCCACAAATGATACGAGATCTTGGGGGAAAATAAAGTTCCTTAAAAGAGATATGTTGTAGATTTGTAGTCTATTCAAAGACAATGCTGTGTTTTCTCTTTATTAACTTTTTAGTTTTTTACAGTAACACTTTAAAAACATTATTTCCACTTTAACATTGTAAAACCTTAATGTCATTAGAGAATCATGGTAACCAAATCCTCCAAATTTAGAGAGACATACTGTCTCTATTTGGATACATCTAGGTTTGGAATATTTAATTTAATACCTCACATTGATCATGGAGGGGTTTGAAGTGGTGGCCTTCTAATGAGGTCGGCCTCTGATATGCTATTATAGTGCATTGATTGTTGCCTGTACTTTTGGTTAGGTTGCCTATTTTCATTGTCATAGAACATGATATTACTGTGATGTTTTTATTTGTCTCTTCTATTCCTCCTCCTTTATCTTCTTCCTTCAATGAAGTTGTTATTTAAGAGTTGAAATCATAAGGGGTTTTATGATATATTTTTAAGTTCTTCTCTCTCGTTTGTAAAGGGTGACATTTGGGACAAATCTCTTGAATTGTTCAATGAAAAGATATATTATTATTATGGCTATATTTTCATGAATATTGGAAAGTAGATAGTGCATCATTGATCATTGATGAGAATTTACTTCATAAAGATGGACAACTTGCCTATGTTTCAAAAAAATGTTCATTGGAACAAAGTTTATGCCTCTTGTACGTATCAAATACCACATAACATTGACTGACTTTTAACAATAAATGAGAATCACTTTTAAACTACATTCTACGTTAGAATGATACACTTTTGTTGAAATTTAGAGGATGGAAGTAGATTTCAACATGGGTCTAATAAATATAAATAAATCCTCCTCATTTTCCCGATAATCTTACATCAAATTGCACAATTGTCTCATCCTAGCTTCCTTACCCCATCCCGCTAGCAAACTTGAAACATCTCGCCAACATTTGCTGCATGATTAAACTATGTTGAAAAATATTCAATACGGAATCTTGAATTCCTCATCTCAATTAATAACATGTAATTGAGTGCATTATGTAACAAACTTTGTTTATATTCTAGATTTATCATTTAATATAGGTGACTATCATGTTGTCAAATTTCCGTTCTCTAGTTTTGGTTAGAGTTAGGAAGATGATAGAGATATTTAAGTTTCGGTAGATTAATATTTAGTATTTCATAAATTATGTAAAATGTGAGCTATTTATAAGAGCATAATTTTATTCCTAGGACACTGTAATTGGTGTAAGATTCAAAATATTTTTGTTATCTATGGTATGTCATAAATATGGTGTTTCAATGCATTTTATGGGTTTATGATAGTGATTTTAGTAGAAAATATGGTGTTTCAATGCATTTTATGGGGTTATGATAGTGATTTTAGTAGAAAATAAGATCTAGAGATTTAGGGAAAAGTTCAAATACTTTCATTAATCATTAAAATATGTTTTATTAATATACCTTATGTGATTGGTTGAAAATGGATAACCACCATAAAAATTAATTGATTTGTTGACTGATTTTGTTTAACTGATCCACCAATGAATCAATTATCATATTCACAATTTTCAAGTTCAAATTTAAGTAAAAAAATGAGTGAAAGCAATCCATTGCAAAAAAATCCAAGAGTATACAAGGCTTTGTAATACAATCATATACACTCTCTCTCCCACCTAGTTGGGTGCTCTTCTCCTTCTCTCTACACAAAATAACAATAATAAAAATAATATGCAAATGAAAGGTTGTGTGGACATCCAAATTGACATGGAAGATGGTGTGATTTGAACCCATGATCTTTTGTTGGAAATTAAAAAGTATGGACAAATCTAGGCTTGATACAATACACTTACTATTTATGAGTCTCAAACCTACACCGTTGGATTACATCCATTATTTACAAACATATTTATATTTCATTATTTTAATAAAAGATGTCAAATATTTTGGTGGTACCATACAAAAATTAATGTATAGAATCCAATTAGAAATCCACAACTAAGCATGCTATGTTTAGAGTAGTATTGTGATGGCCAACTTCCTAGTGCATTTGAGTGTTGCACCACTTTTCATGCATAATTTCCAAGAAAACAATTATTGTATGTTATGACCCAAGGGGGGCATATACGAGGTTGAATGTATATGATATGATCCCAAGGGGGCACATATATGGGGCTAAATGTACATGTAATGCATAAATGTATAAGTATTAGGGTCGACCTAATAGTAAATGGGCCTCATGTGTAAGTGTGAATAGGTATATATAGAGAGATCATGCATTCATTATTGGGGAGAGGTGAATTATGATGTATGAATGTAATTGGATATTTGGAGAAGGTTATTTTATTCGTTGAGTTATTGTGTAACCCATATCTCTTATCTATATTGAAGTTGTGCTCCATGCTCACATTGTTATACATGGTGTGTACTTCTGATTTATATTGATATCTTAAGCATTTGGAACACAAAATTGTACAATTAAAATCACAATGTTTTAAATGTGATACTTGAATATGTGAATCCACATGCTTTGTTCCTATTTATTTCTTCTCACAAAGATGTATGAGATATACAATTTTTATTCACCACTATAACAATTATTTGGATACTCCGGTGGCTGATCCTTCACATTGGGAGATTTTTTTAGAGTGATTATATAGAACGTAACATTTTTTTCTTCTATTCATACCACTTTATTGATAATGGATCCCTCTCCCAACTTCAGTAATCAATAGCTAAAACAAACAATTTTGTAAGATGGATACAATTGTGAGTGATAGCTCATTATTATGGATCTCCTAGAGGGAAACTTGATCAATAATAGACCCTTGATCTCAAAAGATAAACCCTTGTTCTTGGATTGTAGAGAAAAAAAAACCTTTGCTAAAATCTTAGTCATGAAACCTATGCGAGAAAGAAGATAAGTAGTAGTAGTGCAACCCACTATCCAAAAAATACACTCTACTTTCTTTTTGAACATATCTTTTGTGTTCCCTTACCCTACTTCAAGAGTATGCTAGTATATTTCTTAACACATTCACATGATGAACAATTCACATAATACTTATATATTTATACACACTCACATGATGTCTTATATTATAATTTCATATATATTCTTAATGATCATTTAACTCTTCACTTCTAACCTCACATTAAATGAAACACATGCATAACATTTAATGTGATATATTGTATTCCCCTAACACTACTTGCTTAATACCATAATATTTCAAAGATTTTATCTCCTTAATAAAACAAACCTCGAGACACATGCATACCATATAATGTGATATATTGTATTCCCCTAACACTACTTGCTTAATACCATAATATTTCAAAGATTTTATCTCCTTAATAAAACACAATTAAGGTGCCCATTACCATAATATTTCAAAGATGTTATCTCCTTAATAAAACAAAATTAAGGTGCCCATTAAACGTAATGGGAAATAGAGAATGGATAATTACATTGAAGGCCTCTTTTATGGGGAAAGACTCTTTGGTATTTTGTTGCTCAAAATTAAGAGGTATTTTCTACTGGTTTTGAAAAACATGCTTGCCTAACTATCCTCGTCCATGTTGACGCCTTTCCAATAGGAATGGATTTGGATTTTTTTTTAAATTCCTTAAAGTATATCATCATCATCCTATTTGACATTCAACTCCAGAGGTTTGTGAATTGTGATCAATATTGGCTCGGACTTGATGAGTGGAATTTGAATACAGGTGGATCCCACCATATTTGTCATGTGTATTTCACGAGAATTGGTCATTATCTTCCTCACTCTTATTCCCATCTTCATGTTCAAACACTTCTTCTATGTTCGCGTTAGCATCTGTGTGACGTGTCAATTGGCATGACAAATAATGATTGAATTAATAAATAATAAATGTTTGTGAATAAGGTTGATATTAATGGCATGAATATTTCTTGTTCAATTGTAATTATGTTGGGTAGAAACTAGGTGGTGCCAAATTCAAATTACATGGTTATGTTGGAAATTTTATCTGCTTCGTCATGCACCCACTAATGAAGATCTTGTGCGATTTGAATGAGATTCTTGGATAATGTTGTCAAGGGCAATAACATCATTGAAGATAATTACATTCAATTGTTGAAAGCATTGAATCCACAAAAATGGTTGTGTGCGAAGCCAAGAGGTTTCCCATGTAGGACACTTTATAGGTCAAAGATGCAAACTAAAGCTGAGGATACCCCACAAACTTTGGGTTACAAAGTTTTCTTCTTTGATAAGTCTATACAGAAGGTAATGTTTTTCTATTGTTTTGTTGAAGCATTTCACATTGGTAGTCCCTATAGATGCATGGTTGGGTGTTTGTGCTTTAACACCTTAAAAAATTCATGTGATTAAAGAATCATGGTAACCTTGAATATTTTTATGTGCTTTTGTTTCTCTTTATCAAGAACCTATTCACTTACTTCACTGTTTAGGACCATTAATAATTGAGCTTCTTGAAACCCCTTTTAACAAGTTTAAAATAAGGAAAGTGTAAAATCGAGGATCAAAGCCATGTCTCAAAGCTCCACATTTGAGATGGTTGACCCACATTCTACATTTCATACCCACATGTGATGAACACTATTGAAATTTGGTAGTTTGGAGGTACTTCTCCATTGGCAACGCTTCGCATGCAAAAGTGACCAAGCACACCTTCTCCTAGTAACTTTATAATAGGTTTTTATAAAGTGACTTTATAAAGTGATTTTATAAAGTTGGGTCCTTTAATTTTTAATGTAAAAGTGACTTTATGATGTTATGGGTCACTTTAATGACTTAAGTGACCTCAACGGATGATTAAGTCGTGACCGCCGATCTCATGAGGGAAAGATCTAATATTGACCATCAATCTCATTGGAAGACCAAGGGTTAGTGCAGTTACATTTAAAATTCAGTAAAAGGCAGCTCATGAGGAGGAGGGCACACTTTTGAGGAAAGGTTGAGGGAAGGTGAAGGGGCACAAATCCCAATGAAGAGTGTTGGCTTGGAGGAAGAGCTACAACAAAGAGGGTTTGACACACATCCCAAGGAGTGGGATTGGCACACAACCCAAGGGCATTTGAAGCCATTAATACAGTTTGTACAACAATAAAAGAAGAGGTCGTACATTTGTGTAAGTTGGTCATACAACAAAGGGAGGGCACATAAATCGAGGTTGTCATTCTACAACAGGTTGGCATGATTTCCAATGCACATTTGCTGAGTTTTTATCTATTGTTTCGTACAGTTTCCTTTTGGCACAAAATTCTAGGCATATTGTTGACTATTTGTGGAAGATTGTTGGTTGACCTGGGCCGTACAGGTCGTACAGTCATGGTTGTTTAACTTAGACATAGTCTGGGACAAAATGTATAGTGATGTAACTTGCTAAAATCAAAGAATGATTGTATTTTTTATGCTGATGCAGTTTGTTGATGTAATAGTTTTGAATTTCCTTGAGCTAAATGAAACATTCTTTCTCCTCAAATCTATCATATTTTCTGTGTGTTTCTTCAGGTGTTTATGCACAAATTTTTGTGCCAAATGAAGGTTACATCGTGCTGATATATGAGTTATTTCCGCTGCTATTTTATTTCAGAACTAGTCTATTAGTATTTATGTCCATAAAGTACATTTGTATGGTTGTTGTACATTTATAAGTGGCTGAAATCTAATTTAGACTAAGTGTATGATGAACTAAAATGTATTTCAACATGGTATCAGAGCAGGTGCTGAAGTTCAATGGNTTTTTCCCCTAAAATAAATTACGGGCTAATGATATAAGTTTTAAAAAATCACTTTAATACAAAAAATTCGCCCAATAAAAAATTGGAAGCCCCTAAATTTCGCCCATGGGCGAAATTTCGCCCCTAAAATCATCTATGATTCTGTATGAGGCAAAGAACGAGAACTAGAAAATGGCTCTCCGGGACAAGCTCCATGGTGCTAGGATGGACAAAGGAGAGAGTGTGGCCACCTAACTCACCCAAGTTTCACAGGTGAAGGATGAGTTGGCAGTTGTTGGAGAAGTCATTCATGACTCAGATTTGGTGTGGATAGCCCTCAAAGGCTTCAACAAGGAGTGGGAGGTTTTTTTGAAGTGTGTGGTGGGGAGAGAGAAGATCCATGACTGGAGTAGATTATGGGATGATTTTACGCAGGAGGAGATCTGGGAGGGGTCTCAGGAAAAGGCATTGGATGGTCCAGACGACAAGAATGTTTCTTTAGTGGTAAAGGGAAATGAGAAGAAGAAGGACATGAGCAAGGTGAGATGTTTTTCATGTCACAAGATTGGCCACTATGCTAGTCAATCTCCGAACAACAAAAATAAGAAGTCAAAACCAAAGGTATCAGCTTCAGCAGAGGTTGTAGAGTTTGTTGAGAGATATGAGAAGGATTTCTCTCTCGTGATTGGTCCCGTGGGGAGTGGGTGCCTAGCATTCAAGGACATTAATTTGTGGTTTGTGGGCAATGGAGATTATCGGTACATGATTGGGTTGAGGTCACTTTTCCTCGATATTACAGAGATAGACTCAGACTGCAGAGTGAATTATGGAGCCAACCCACAACTTGCAGTAAAGGGGGTTGGAAGGGTGAGATTCCAACTAGAGTCAGGAAGTTTTCTGGAGGTTTTCGAGGTATTATATATTCCAAAGTTGGCAATTAATTTTCTCTCAGTGTCAGCTTTGACTGAGAGAGGATTTAGGGTTGTCTTCTACAGTGGAAATGTGTTTTTATATCCTATGGGAGCCACTACTAACACAACAATGATGCTTGGTGTCAGGTATGAGGGCCTGTACAGGTTGTTGGGTTGACTTGTGTTGGGGTCTAGTGGATTTATGGACTCATATTTTGTGTTGGAGATTTGGAAGGTAGCATGGGAGAGAGAGTTGATACCAGGGACTTAGTCTTCTTTTGGGACTCTCAGAGGACTCAACAGGCATGCRCTGACACAAATGGAYGCTCAAGAGAGTGTGCAGTATCCTAGGAGCATGTATTTAGTTCATGGTACAACAGAGGYAGCAACAGAAGCTTCCAGTGCAGTGGGATTAGTGGCTTCCTATTCAGAGGGAGCAGAGACTTCTAGTACAAAGGGAGAATCTATGGAAACTAATGAGATGGAGATAGATTCTGGTGATGATATCAGAAGTACCTCTCTCGCTAAGAGGGAGTGTTGAAATTTTCTAGCTTGGAGGTACTTCTGCATTGGCAACGCTCAACATGTAGAAGTGTCCAAACACACCTTCTCCTAGTAACTTTATAATATGTTTTTATAAAGTGATTTTATAAAGTTGGGTCTTTTAATTTTTTAATGTAAAAGTGACTTTATGATGTTATGGGTCACTTTAATGACTTAAGTGACTTCAATGAATGATTAAGTCATGATCGTTGATCTTATGAGGGAAAGATCTAATCTTGAATGTCAATCACATTGGAAGACCAAGGGTTAGGGAAGTTACATTTAAAATTCATTAAAAGGTAGCTCATGAGGAGAAGGAGGGTTCACTTTTGAGGAGAGGTTGAGGGAAGATGAAGGGGCATGAATCCCAATAAAGAGTGTTGGCTTGGAGGAAGAGCTACAACAAAGAGAATTTGGCATGCATCCCAAGGAGTGGGATTGACATGCAACCTAAGGGAATTTGCAGCCATTAATACAGTCCATACACTAGTAGAAGAAGAGTTTGTACAACTATGTAAGTTGGTTGTATAGAAAAGGGAGGGAACTGAAATTAAGGTTGTCATTCTACAAAAGGTTGGCACAATTTACAATGCACATTTGTTGAGTTTTTATCTTTTGTTCTGTACAGTTTCCTTTTGGCACAAATTTCTATGCAGATTGTTGATTGTTTGTGAAATATTGTTGGTTGTCCTAGGCTGTACATGTTGTACAGTCATGGATGTCTACCCTAGACACAGTCTGGGACTGTTTTTATAGTGTCGTAACTTGCTAAAAGCAGAGAACGACTGTATTTTTTTATGCTAATGTAATAGTTCAGAATTTCCTTGAGCTGAATAAAACATTTTTTCTCCTCAAATATGTCTTATTTTCTATGTATTTATTCAAGTGTTTATGCACAATTTTTTGTGCCAAATGAGGGTTACAACCTGTTGATATATGAGTTATTTCCGTTGTTATTTTATTTCAGAACTAGTCTATTAGTATTTTTGTCCATAATGTACAGTTGTATGGTTGTTGGACATTTATAGGTGGCTGAAATCTAATTTAGACTAAGTGTGTGCTGAACTAAAATGTATTTCAACAAACACAAGGAACATTGTCTTTTATTACCGAGGAACACAAGGAACACTATATTTTATTACCATACATTAGTCCCTCTGCATTCCACATTCCTCATGAGGCAGAGTGCTAAGGTCATGATATTTATTCATTTTCTTATAAGAGATTGAATTTTACATAAATACTCACCTAAGGAGGAATTCAAAGTGAAAAACATGTACTCACTAGTGTTTTGGGTACACGTGCTCCATGCTTTGGAGTGTTGTAAAATGTGTAGAACTAAATGACAAGGTGGAAAAATCCTCGGGGTAACAAATGACATGTTCATTACTTGAGATGTATGGATGAAATTGAAAGGCTTTGAAAATACAAGATAATCACACATCTAAGCACTTATTCCTCACTTATATAATGAAACCATGAATTTTTGAGATTTGTTTAAGTGTAGAAATCCTCCTTCCTAGGATGGTGTTACATATACATTAAAATATTTTATTCTAAGTATACAAATTGTAGATAAGTAATCATAATTAACTCAATCTTAGAATATATAATATATTGATGATGACATCTAACCATTCTAAGTATTAATAGGGAAATAAATTTGAAACCCACAAATCATCGACCATTAATCTCTAGCAATGAAAAAACATAATTCAAAATACGTGTAGCTTCTTCACTTGATAAAGTCCAACAACAAGTCTAAACTAGTAGTCCATGTATGTGCAGGTAACTAGGGGGTAAATCACACCCAAGGGTTTATTTTCTACCCAACCAATGTAAATACCTTAATCAGGTACCACCCCTTGAGTAAGGCTTAAGCTCAATGAAGAATAAGAACATATAACTCAATTGATGGCTCACATAGTTCCAAGATTAACACAAGGATCAAACATCTAGTTGGTTAACCAAAATGTGGTGGAGAGGATCTTGGTCTTACAACACTCCCAAAAACCTGTCAGGGATTGGTGTACAAGGATCTTACTACCACCCTAGCCCTTACTGAATTCCCTTGGTTAGGTCAATATCATACTCAACAATGATACCCCTCTACAAGGATCTTGCTACCTCCCTAGCCCCTGATGAATACCCCTAATTAGGCTAGAATTATACTTAGTAGTGGCATCCCAAGGGCCCAAAATAACAATTTATAGATGTAAATGAGCATTAGAACCCTCATTTGATCATGTAAACCCCCAGCCTCATAAATTAGTTTTCTCCCCAAAATCACAATCCAAAACCCAATTTCTGCTCAAGGTAAAATTTCTAGTAATCCTTCCATGGCCATCCCTTAAACACAAGGCAATCCTTTCTTTCTAAAACTCTCCCAACTGCAACAACACATTCCAATTGGCTCTTATCTTTCCATCCCCCCCTAATTTGACATACAAGGGAGAAATTAGGCTTAAGGGATAGATTAGAAGTTTCCTAGAGTGGGTAAATTTAGTTAACTTTAGTAGGCATTTTCAGATCATTTCCTCTTTCCCAAGGCTTCCTAAGAACTAGGACAAGGTGGTCACATTTAGTGAACATGATCCCCTTCACTTGGATGAGGTTCTCGTATTTCTTCCTCAATGCCTCAACCCATAACATATCAACCTTTTTCCAATAATACCATAATGCACATCATGTTAAACATCAAAGATAAAGAGTATCATGATAAGAAATCATATCAATTGTAATGTATGTGCATTTCATTAATAAGTGAAATAATCAATAGTAATATAGGCATTCGACCATAATATTCATGAAGGTGGGGGGGAGGGTTCATATTAATCCATCGTCAAGTAATATTAATGATAATAATCAATATTAAGGAATATCAATGCTACACAATCACCATTAGGGAATATTGATGCTAAATAGATTATCAACATAGAATATTGTTTCTCATCATAATTTAAGAAACTAGATCGGTTTTTGTGTCTATCATAACCAATCACCAATAGAAGGAATCAATGAGGGGATGATTGTTAGAATATGAAATATGTGTGCTCATTTTACCATTGAAAATACCCTTGTCACCCAACCATAGGCCGAAG
>SNQJ01S0029038.1:71998-132421 GCA_010110895.2 Picea sitchensis | reverse complement strand
CATAATGAAAGAAAAAGTTTTATCATCATAAAAATCCAGATCACTTGCGAGCAAGTGTCCTCAAAGAATAAGTTTGGTAAGGGTGCCAGAGCGGGATGTTACAATTGCCCATAAATATTACAATAAATCTTCAAAAATACTAGGCATATAAGTTATATTATTGTGTATCGAAATCACTGTTATATCATATCATCTTATCTGGAAAATGAACTTGATTTTAAAAATGTTTTATAATCTTTATCACTTAAAATTATATGGATTGCTTTCATCCACTTCATCTATTATAGAATAAAATATTCACATGGTACACGTGTACTTGAATAAAGGAACATGATGTTGATATAATATTATACTCATGAAGCATTATCGTGGTATTCACATTGCATGATTGCATCCTCGTAGGATACACCTAGTGATCTATAAAATTTGAATACATGGTTACATAAATTAAATAAATAGATAAATCTAAACTAAATGTTACTTTTAATATTCAATACATAACTAAATAAATATAACTATTGATCATTTAATTCACTAAAACAACAACATTTTATGCCTTCTTTTATCAAAGGTTAATACATAAGATTGCTATATGCCAAAACTAATCATCATTTCGTTCTTTTTCCTCCAATGGCATAAGATTTGTGACAATGATCAATTTAGAGGCTTGACCTAGGAATAAAATAAATAGAACGAAGGTTAATACATAAGATTGCTACCTGCCAAAACTAATCATCATTTCGTCCTTTTTCCTCCAATGGCATAAGATTTGTAACAATGATCAATTTAGAGGCCTAACCTAAGAATAAAATAAATAGAACGAACACAGGGAAAATTGCAGCAAATTCTTTGATAAGAAAATATCAAGCAAATTTTTGGGTCTCCTTTTTTTATGCCTCCAATTGCCTTATACTTTCCTCTATCTTGACCAACTTTACCTTATACATATGCACCGTATTCCTATTTTCTTCAAAGTTGTTCCTTTTAGCCATTCTTGTGTATACATGAGGTAACCTATGTTTAAATCATGAATTATGAGATTTCTTAAAAATTGGAATTGAATGATTGATCTTAAATGCTCTCTAATTACATTGATTGATCTAAGCAGATCGTATGACATAGCTCCTATTCATCCAGTACCTGTTTCTGAGTTCATATGGTGTTCAATTTGTCTATTACCTATTTATGTGTTCGTTCGGTACTAATGATGTGCTCATCCAGTACCTATTTATGTACTCGTCTTCTACCCATTTTTGTGCTAGTCCAGTACCAATGCATTTGACTATTTGTCCATTTCCAATCTTCATGTTCCAACTATGCACGTATGGTACTAGTTCTGCATCTACACAGTTGGGTGTTTGAACGAATTTTCTTTCGATGGGTCCTAGTAATTTCTTGGCAAGAGCATCCTTTGTTTGTTGAATATCATGATACACTTCATCCTCGTTCACTTCATGTCATTAGGATGAAGTCGTTCCCATGAAAAACATTATATAAACGAATTGTAATATTTACACAATCATTTGATGTTATATCCAGGTCTTGGTTTTAATGATTATTTCTCCTTAAAAGAGAATTCCTTGTAGATGATACATACATAGACAAAATTAAGCATTGTTATGTTGTATACTTGATTCCTAAGAAAACTATTGATTGTACACTTTTTTCGGAAGTAATGATATGAATTAAAGTTTATGAAATTCATGTGTGTGATCAAATCCTTCATTCTGTAAGTTTCTTTTAAAGCTACCTTGTTGATACGACAAGGGCCTACCGACCCAACCAAGGTAATCTCCCTTGTATTTATCTGTGTGAATATAACTCTAGTTTGTGTGTGGATAAAACAATTATTTGTTTTGTTCGTAGTATCTGTTTTTATTTTTGTTGTGTTTCAGTAAAACATTTGACAAAATGCATTACAAATTTGTAGTAATTCTAAGTGAGTGAGCATTTCTGAGTGCAATATGGATTTCTAAGTAAATATTTGTTATTATTGTGTGTGTGTGGAAAATCATTTGTTAGATTGAATGATTTAATGTTTGTTTCTATTTTGAAAATACAGGAACAATTAAGATATCCATCTCTCACCCTACATGAACCTATAATGGAGTATATTTCTACACCTAGTGTTTCTTCCAGGATTGATTAGGTTATCAATGATCTTCCTTTTAAGAATGTGTAGAGAGTTAGTTACAGATTGTTGTTAAATTAGTTGCTACAAGAAACAGATTTAAAGTTCATAATTTCCTTTCATGATCCTATAAATGAACATATTCATTACCTGAGCAAGAGCCTTTGAATCACATGCTTGTTGAGATTTTGTTTATGAGTTTTGGTTTCTAGTTTTTAAATTGTGTGAAGAATATTGTTTGAATATTTTTAAATAGAGTACTGGTTTTGGTGTGTTTCTTACGTAGTCTATACTCATCAGACATAAGAACTTATCTTTTATCAACACATATAGTTCATCAACTCTATTGATTACAAAATTGGATTGACGTATTAATGGTTTCCATATATTAAACATATAATTGCACCAACATTTTCGAATCGTTGCGAGGGAGTTGTAAACGGTAATAGGTAGTATTTGAATTAAATTTATTTTATGGTTTTGGATTGGTTTTAAGGATGACCTAAGTGAGGAGAGAAGAGGATAAGATGTGACGAAGAGCCCACGCATCCACTTTAGTGGGGTTGCTTCAAAGTCAGGTTGTCCTCTTACCTTTAGTAGTTAAAGTTTGTGTTGTCTCAGTATTATATGTTCTTGGTTTTTATGCATAGATGTAGGGATAGCAAAGGTATATTTATTGCATCCAAGGTTACAAAAAATTCAAGAAAACCCCCCAAGGTTACAGAAAATTCAAGAAAACCCGCCCACACTAATTTAGATAATTAATGTGCAGGATAAATTATTAGAGGAGAGAGTTCAAAGGATCAATTGAAACCATAGGAAAAGGCTCTGAATTTGAAGGTACTATGAAGATTGAGAACATATCACAACAAGCAGTAAGGGAAGCATTGGCGACTCAATCCACTAGTACATATGACCAAATTTGCGACGGTTGTTCGTTGATATTGCCATACGTATCCTTCGCAATTTCCACAAAAGTCGAGATTTTTTTTGTCGTAACAATTTCATCGCTATATCTATGATCTAGGTGTGCGTTGAAACATCGACAAAATTAGCTATCCATGTGTATCCACCTTCAATACTGGTTAACCTTATGCATCGTCGCAATTACGACAAAATTTTGTCGCAATGTAAAAGAGACAGAGTTAGTGGTAGAAGAGGTTGAATATGGCATTAGAGAAGTACATAAATTATTGAGACAATTGTATATCCCAACCAATCTAGCAGTTGAACCATCACTTAGTGGGGAAACATCACATGCAGCCTATATCGTATTGTTCAGAAATATGGCAGATGAGGAAGGGAATGCAAATAATGAAACTGAGACATTCATATTCTCAATATTAGACATTACCATAGATGTCTCTATGAAGAATATCCAACTGTCATCACTACCTCACATCAACGATATGTCAACAGAAGATCCATGATATGTCCACGATACCTCTATACAAATCTGCGATCCTACATTGATTAAGAGAAGTGGTCTCGAGTAACTTATAAGATCCAATATACCATCATCTTTATGTCAATGGGGCTATCTACAAGGTAGTGATACCTCCTACTAACATAATGGTTTCTTGTAAATATTGAATATTCAAAAGAGATTATTTATAAAACCCAATTGAAACTAAAGAGAATTGAAAAGATAACTAAATCCATCAAACAACTCGTGTGAGAAATAAATTGAAAAGATAATTAAAATTGTTTTTAACAATGCATAGTGTTCCCTCAGCGTCACAGATCATGTATATTCTAAATAGTTACGATGCCCAACATTTAACATTTGGTAATTCATATTGATGTTTATCACATGATTATAAATAATCATACCATGTTTAGAATTAATGTTTATTTCCCCTCTTCATCTAGTTTATTTTGTGCTAGAGGGGGCTCAGGACATGAAATAAATGGTGGTTTTTGGGTTTTAGCATTCTTCACCACCTTTGCTTCTCCCCTCTATAAATATCTATGTGAGAGGGAAAAAACCTCTCCCTAAATGAATGAGCATGGTAGGTTGTATTTAGTTGTGATACCAACTACAAATTGGATTAAAAATTGTAGGGCTATCTACCTCCCTACACACCTCTCTAGAGAGAAAGGAAAAAATAAGCTAAGAATTTTGATAACCCACTATATATAGTTGTTTTTAACTTAACTTCTTAATTGACTGAACCAAATTTTTAAGCTAAGAATTTTGATAACCCACTATATATATATATTTGTTTTTCGCTTAACTTCTTAATTGATTGAACCAAATTTTCCCACTATGATCACAATCACCATTATAAATATCAAATGATCAATGTGCTAGACATTTCACAAACTCGAAGGGGAAACATCCTCGAACATTCATGTTGTTGGCATTTGACACGTTGGAGGAGAGATGAGTTCAATAGGGATGATATTAGTAGGTTGGTGCAAACGAATGATAGGATCACAATGTATAGAAAATAATGTGATTCAATAAATATCCATAATAAATAGTAAAGCGAGCAACAAAGAAGTTGGATTCGATTGCATGGACATAGTTTTATCCTCTTGTTTACATGTAATATGTTTGGAGAGAAAAAGTGTGATCTCATATTTTCTTATTACCTTGACATTGGGTGAAATTGCATTTAAATTAGATACAATAAGGAATATCCCTTCCTCATATACAAATCCTTGTAGGACCCAGTCAATGTTATCCACTGTAACACTCATTAATAGGCCAATATTAAATAAGTCATTCTCTAAACCATGAACTCTACAAAACGATCCTTATAAGTGATTAAAGATATTATAAAATATGTTCCACTAAGTATTGTCAATTTTTTATTCCTCTTAGTACATAATAGATTCAAAGTTAAGATAGACATTTTCTTAATGAATCATTTCCCCATAAATGTTACAATAAATATGGTTTTTTTTTTTTAAAAATACTAAGGCATATAAGTTATATTATTGTGTGTGGAAATCCCTATTATATCATATCATTATATTTTGAAAATGAACTTGATTTTAAAAATATTTTATAATCTTTATTCCTTAAAATTATATGGATTGCTTTCACCCACTTCATCTATTATAGAATAAAATATTCACATGGTACACATGTACTTGAATAAAGGAACATGATGTTGATATAATATTATAATCATGAAGCATTATCGTGGTATTCACATTGCATGATTACATCCTCGTAGCATACACCTAGTGATCTATAAAATTTGAATACATGGTTACATAAATTAATTAAACAGATAAATCTAAACTAAATGTTACTTTTAATATTCAATACATAACTAAATAAACACGACTATTGGTCATTTGATTCACTAACACAACAACATTTGATGCCTTCTTTTATCCAAGGTTAATACATAAGATTGCTGCCTGCCAAAATTAATCATCATTTCGTTCTTTTTCCTCCAATGACATAAGATTTGTAACAATGATCTATTCAATACATAACTAAATAAACATGACTATTGGTCATTTGATTCACTAACAAAACAACATTTGATGCCTTCTTTTATCCAAGGTTAATACATAAGATTGTTGCCTGCCAAAATTAATCATCATTTCGTTCTTTTTCCTCCAATGACATAAGATTTGTAACAATGATCAATTTAGAGGCCTAACCTAGGAATAAAATAAATAGAACGAACACATGCAAAATTGCAACAACTTCTTTGATAAGAAAATATCAAGCAAATTTTTGGGTCTCCTTTTTGATGCCTCCAATTACCTTATCTTTTCCTTTATCTTGACCAACTTTACCTCGGACATATGCACCATATTCCTATTTTTTTCAAGAACATGTCTTTTAGCCATTCTTGATTCTTGTGTATACATGAGGTAACTTATGTTTAAATCATGATTTATCAGATTTCTTAATAATTAGAATTGAATGATTGATGTTAAATGCTCTCTAATTACATTGATTGATCCAAGAAGATCGTATGACATAGCTCTTACGAATCCAGTACCAGTTTCTGAGTTCATATGGTGTTCAATTTGTTTGGTACCTATTTATGTGCTCGTCCGGTACTAATGATGTGCTCATTCAGTACCTATTTATGTACTCGTTTGGTACCTATTTTTGTGCTTGTCCGGTACCAATGCATTTGACTATTTGTCCAGTTCCAATCTTCTTGTTCCAGTTGTGCACGTCTGGTACTAGTTTTGCATCTATAGGATTGGGTGTTTGAACAAATTTTATTTTGATGGGTCCAAGGAATTTCTTGGCCAGAGCATCCTTTGTTCGTTGAATACCACAATACACTTCATCCTCGTTCACTTTCTGTCATTAGGATGAAGTCATTCCCATGAAAAACATTATATCAACCAATTGTAATATTTACACAATCATTTGATGTTATATCCAGGTCTTGGTTGTAACGATTATTTCTCTTTAAAAGAGAATTCCTTGTAGATGATAGATGCATAGAAAAAATTAAGCATTGTTATGTTGTATACTTGATTCCTAATAAAATTGGTGATTGTACACTTGTTTCGGAAGTAATGATATGAATTATAGTTTATGGAATTAAAGTGTGTGATCAAATCCTTCATTCTGTAAGTTTCTTTTAAAGATACCTTTTTGGTACGGCAAGGGCCCACCGACCCAACCAAGGTAATCTCCCTTGTATTTATCTGTGTGAATATAACTCTAGTTTGTGTGTGGATAAAAGAATTCTTTGTTTTGTTTGTAGTATCTATTTTTATTTCTGTTGCGTTTCAGTAAAACATTTGACAAAATTCATTAAAGATTTGTAGTGATTCTAAGTGAGTGAGAATTTCTAAGTGAAATATAGATTTCTATGTAAATATTTGTTATTTGTGTGTGTGTGTGGAAAATCATTTGTTAGATTGAATTATTTAATGTTTTTTTCTATTTTGAAAATACATGAACAATTAAGATATCCATCTCTCATGCTACGTGAACCTATAATGGAGTATCTTACTACACCTAGTATTTCTTCCAGTATTGATTAGGTTATCAATGATCTTCATTTTAAGAATGTGTAGAGAGTTAATTACAGATTGTTGTTAAATTAGTTGCTACAAGAAACAGATTCAAATTTCATATTTTCCTTTCATGATCCTATAAATGAACGGATTCATTACCTGAGAAAGAGCCTTTAAATCACATGCTTTTTGATATTTTGTTTATGAGTTTTTCTTTTTGGTTCTTAAACTATGTGAAGAATATTGTTTGAAGATTGTGAAATAGATTATTGGTTTTGGCATGTTTCTTACATAGTCTATACTCATCAGACATAGGAACTTATCTTTTATCGGCACATATAGTTCATCAACTCTATTGATTACAAAATCGGATTGGCATATTAATGGGTTCCATGTATTAAACATATAATTGCACCAACATTTTGGCATCATTGTCAGGGGGTTGTAAACGGTAATAGGTAGTATTTGAATTAAATTTATTTTATGGTTTTGGATTGGTCTTAAGGATGACCTAAGGGAGGAGAGAAGAGGATAAGATGTGAGGGAAGATCCCACACATCCACTTTAGTGTGGTTGCTTCAAAGTCAGGTTGTCCTCTTACCTTCAGTAGTTAAAGTTTGTGTTGTCTCAGTATTATATCTTCTTATTTTTTATGCATAGATGTAGGGATAGTAAAGGTATATTTATTGCATCCAAATTTACAAAAAATTCAAGAAAACCTCCAAAAGTTACAAAACATTCAAGAAAATTGCCCCACACTAATTTAGTTGATTAATGTGTAGGAGAAATTCTCAGAGGAGAGAGTTCAAAGGATCGATTGAAACCACGAGAAAAGGCTCTGTATCTGAAGCTACTGTCAAGATTGAGAACATATCACATCAAGCAGTAAGGGAAGCATTGGCGACGCAATCAGAAGGAGGAGATGTAAACGAGATAGAGGTAGTGGTAGAAGAGGTTGAATATGGCATTGGAGCAGTACGCAAAGTATTGAGACAGTTGTATATCCCAACCAATCTAGTGGTTGACCCATCACTTAGTGGGGAAACATCACCTGCAACCTATAACGTATTGTTCAGAAATATGGCAGATGAGGAAGGGAATGAAAATAATTAAAATGAGACATTCATATTCTCAATATTAAACATTATCATAGATGTTTGTATGAAGAATATCCCACTCTCATCACTACCTGACATCCATGATATGTCAACAAAAGATCCACGATATCTCTATACAAGATCCAAGATCCACCATATTCCTGAAGGGTATAAGGGATGATTGTATTAAGTTATTTAACCTTATGATCTATGGGAATGTATACTAGAAACCATTCACAGACATTGTAGAATAGTTTAGAAGGTACTCCCTTAGCCAAGACAAAACATAAAAAAGTATAAGGGATACTATAAGTAGAACTACTAAACCTACTCTAGGAGGTGTTACAAGGATAAAATTAGGGAATCTTCTAGAAAACTTCAAAATATACATCCTAAACACAAGCAACACCCAGTTAGATACCATGAAAATCAAAAGGAAACAACAAGAAGAAAATGCTACTTTAACAATTTTTTGTCCTCGGTCTAGGAAAAGGAATCTCGAAAAATAATGTCTTGTTAACTTAATTGAAATTTATGGGATTTGTACAAAGGACCACCCAACAGAAGAGTGCCCTTCTTGACCCGGAATATAATTCATTTTTAAGGGAGGAGGGGAACCTCAAGAAAAATCATATCGCCCTAAGAAAGTATGGAGGAAACAAAATCCTAATATGTTTTTCGAACCTACCATACAATACTCACAACAAAAATGGATTCCTCCAATGCATTAATCTCAATGGACACATAAACAACCACAATTATAACCTTGGCAACAAGGATGGAGAGGGTAGACATATGGGAATTTCCCTTTTGAGACACCATCTTTTCCTTCTTACCAACAATATCCTTCCAATATCTCTCAGTTGTCACCTCGATTTAATCCACCTTCTCTACCTCCACCTTCCCATCTACAACAACAAATTACATTGCCTTTGAACTCAAAACAATAAAAAAAATTGCAAGTTGCACCTAATCCAAACCCCCCTCGGCCTACCCTTATGCCTTCACAACCCATACCTAATATGAACAATAGAAATACACAACATGTACAGAATATTGAAGTACAAACTTTCCCAACTTATGTGATAAATCCTACTTCATTGAATGAAATTTAATTAAGATATGGAAAGGTATTGAATAAACCAAATTATATAGTGGTTATCCAAGAAGAATAGTAAACATATAACCAACCAGATGAACAAGAAGACACCCCTCTACAAGAGAAAATACCCCCTCACATTCCTCACCCATCTGAAATGCCTCGGAAAATTAATCATCCACCTTATCTAGAAAGGTTACTTGTGAAGAAACTTGAGGTACCTCTAGGACATGATTTAGAAGTTGAAGGAATATATGTGTAAATACCCCCCTACATAAAGACATCAGATAAATTCCTATCGATGTCAGGATTGTAATGGATCTTTCATTAAAAATCCTAGGAGGAATAGGAAGGAGCCTCATGTTATACAAGTGGTTGGGAAACTATTGGAATTTATATAAAAAATGACATATAAATATAATGATCCAGGAAATCCAGTGGTGACTATAGAAATTAATGGTATTTATTTGTCAAATACACTTATTGATCTAGGAGAAGAAATAAATATTATGACTGTTGACAGCATGTGAACGTTTCAAATAAATCACTTAAGGTCAACAAAGACCCTACTGGAATTAGAAGGAAAATCAATCATCGGCCCATGAGGAAGTCTAGATTCAATGTAATAGTCACCTTATCCTATTGGGAGTATATTTTGGACTTCTTGGTAATTAATTCAAAATCCTCCAAACCTGAACATCCATTTGTGCTTGGTTGACCTTTGTTTTTCATAGCTGATGCGTTTATTAGTTCTCGGTCTGGAGAGATGACAATTTCCAATGGGACCCATAGTCAGAAACTGATTCTCTTTCCTCCTTCCCAACTAGCCACTGAATTTCATTTATGGTTGGAGAATACCAAGGGAAGGAGTACTATACTCAACTCGTGTTAACACTTGATCAAGTAAAGGGAGTTCAAGAACAAAATGAAGAATAAATTTTAATCATGTTTTTAGCTAATACAGAATGCATTAAATATCCTCAATATTTTCCAGAATATACACATATCTAAAACTCTTAATTTCAGGAGATATGGAATCCCTCCACTTCTACATTGTTCACTATATCAGTAATAAATGAAGTGGAAAATTTATCTATTTAGAAAATTTAAATCCGTCTTGGAAAATATCTATATATCAATTCTAGCTTGGAATCAGATCAACAACAAAAATTGATCTGAATGATTCAAGGATAGTCTGGTTCTTTTGCATGGGATTACTATGACATGAAAGGAATTCACCTGGATACTTGTATACACAATATTTACACCAATGACCAAATTAGACATGTGAGGAAACCCTAGAGAAGAATGAATCTAGACTTAAAACATAAAGTGAAAGAAGAACTCCAAAAACTCCTACATGTCAATTTTATTTACCCTATTTCAGATAGAAAGTGGTTATCCCCATTATTTATTGTCCCTAAGAAGAATGAAAAATGAAGGATTTTTGTGGACTTTAGAGAGATGAACAAGGATACCTACAAATATTATTTTCCTTTTCCTTTCATAGACCAGGTCTTGGATACCTTATCTAGGAAGAGGTACTTTTTTTTCTTAGATGTATTTAGTGGTTACAACCAGATCCTAATT
The DNA here is from genome assembly GCA_010110895.2 of Picea sitchensis. NCBI lineage: Eukaryota > Viridiplantae > Streptophyta > Pinopsida > Pinales > Pinaceae > Picea > Picea sitchensis. Next base: position 121,548 of record SNQJ01S0029038.1, on the reverse strand, counting down.
GCACATGAAGATCAGGAGAAAACCACATTTAATTTCCCATGGGGTACTTATTCTTATAGGGTTCTTCCCTTTTGTTTCTGTAATTCCCTTGCCACCTTTCAGAGGGTTGTCCTGACCATTTTTTCTAATTTAACCCATGACTATGTGGAAGTCTATATGTATGGATTCATAGTATATGGGTATGATTTCCAAAAAGAATTGGACAACTTGGCAAAAGTATTGATCAGGTTTAGAGAGACTAACCTTTCCCTCATTCATGAAAAACACATAATGATGCTCACTAAAGGGATTGTCTTGGGCCATCATATTTCTGGTACTAGAATAAGGGTAGACCCTACCAAAATAGACATTATTTCTCAAATCATAATCCCTAGCTCATAAAAATAAGTTAGCATATTCTTAGGGAATGCTGGATATTATAGGAGGTTCATTCAAAATTTTACAAACTTAGTTGCCCCACTGTTCAAATTGTTAGCAAAAGAGGTTGAATTCTGTCTGGATGAACAATATCATATTTCTTTTGAAATTTTAAAGAAAAATATTTCAAGTGTCCCTGTTTTAAGAGGGCCAAACTAGTCTCTTCCTTTTCATATCTAAATTGATGCCTCAGATACAAATTTTGGGGTTTTTCTAGGACAAAGAGAAAACCAACTTCCTTATGATATCTACTTTGTTAGAAAAAATATCTTCCCTGCTAAAGTAAATTATACTGTCACTAAAAAATTATTATTATTATTAGTCCATGCCATTAATAAATTTAGACACTACATAACATGGTATGAGGTTTATGTAGACATAGACCACTCATCCATTACTTTTTTAATGAATAAACCTCTGACAAATGCTAGAGTTACTAGATGGTTGTTATGATTGCAATAATTTAATATTACTGTCATTGACAGACTTGGAAGAGATAATCACATTGTTGATTTCCTATCTAGACTTATTCATACATGTGATAATGAACCAATGGATGACAATTTTCCAGACGAAAATATGTTTTTTATTTCTACTTACACTCCTTGGTATGAATATGTGGCCAACTATCTTGTAACATGAAAGTTACCTCAAATTCTATCCCCTCGAGAAAAATAGAGAATTATTCATCTGAGTGCAAATTATATGTGGCATGATTACTATTTATATCGTACAAGGCATGATTTGGTGATCAGAAGGTGTGTACGGGAGTATGAGATACATGACATCCTCAAATCCTACCATGATGGCCCATGTGGAGGCCATTTTGTTGATACGAGGACAACATACAAAATAATACAATCAGGTTACTATTGGCCAACCATTTTTAAGGATTCAAAGAAGTATGTGGCCAATTGTGATTATTGTCAGAGGATGGGAAAACCAACTGCAGTTGATGAGATGCATCTCCCAGCTCAGGTAGTAATTGAAACTTTTGAAAAATGGGCTTTGGAATTTCTAGGACCTATTAACCATATGTATTTAAGAAAAAGGTGCATACTGGTATGTAGAGATTAAGTGATGAAATGAGTAGAGGCTAAAGCTTTGTATTCTGCAAATTAACAATCTGTTGTTGATTTTCTATTTGAAAAAATATTTACTCGTTTTGGTGTGCCTCAAGAAAGATTGACAGACCAAGGAACCCAATTTTTCTTTCCAATTTGGTCAAATCCATTACTGAATAGTATCATATTAAATATAGAAAATATTCACCTTATAACCCCCAAGCAAACAGACAAGTGTAATCAACTAACAAGGTGATAGAGGCTACTCTCACCAAGACAGTTCAATTATACCATAAAGACTGAGTTGATCCATTGCGTGAGGCCTTATGGGCCTACTAAACAACTTGGAGAAACACAACAGGACATACACCTTATGAATTGGTGTATTGGAAGCAAGTGTTGCTTCCCATATAATTTCAAGTAAAAACCTTCAAGACTGCTATGCAATTGGGGATGGACTTAGATGAAGCTCAAAAACATAGGATATTGCAGTTGAATGAGCTTGATGAAATCATAAAGGATGATCTTCAAAGGACTACACTCATTCAATAACAAAGGACTAAATGTCATGATAAGCACATCAAGAAGAAGTCTTTCCCACCAGGTGATTGGGGCCTACTTTATGTCAGTAGGTTCAAGAATTTCAAGGCTAAAATTTCCACTCGATGGTTGGGACCCTATGAAGTAGACACAGTTTGTGACAATGGTTCAGTGAAGATAAAAAAGATTGATGAATATGAGACTTCTTTTGTCGTAACTGCACATCGATTGAAAGTTTATCATAAGACTCTGTATAAAGAGGATTTTATCAAACATGTTCTTCAAAATTATGAAATGCAATTGGTTAGCAAGGGGATTTCTCCTCCTACTGATCCACCACTATAAGTTTTGTTGTGTGACTTAACTTAACTTTTTACATATATGTATATAGGTGTGTTGTTAGATAGTGATTTCCGTGTTACTAACAATAACAAAAGATATTTGTGTTCTCATGTAGATAAGAGATAAGGAGGACATCTACTAGGTGTAAGTTTACTCCTTTATCCATCCCTGGTATATTACATATGGAAAAGGTGCCTAAAGGACTTCTTTTTAAGTTTTTCAGACTCTGAAAAATTGAAAACACCGACGAGGAAGAACTGGCTCAGGCCCGAGAAAAATCCATGGGACAATAGATGGAGTTTTATTTAAGTTTTTCAGACTCCTAAAAATTGAAAACACCGATGAGAAGGAACTGGCCCAGGCTCGATAAAAATCCATGGGAAAGTAGATAGAGTTTTATTTAAGTTTTCCAAACTCCGTAAAATTGAAAACACTGACGAGCATTAACTAATTTGAGCTTGAGAAAAACCCACAAGACAATAGTAGTTAGGTTTTCCTTTCCAATAAAATGGAAGTGGCAACATAAGAAATGGTTAGTCTGGTTCCAAAAACATTCTGTTTTTTCATCTCAACAGAAGGATGTCCAACTACAGTTTCCTTCTGGTTACAAATCTTGGAGCCCAGTCATTGAATTATTTTGCCTCATTTTATGACACTTCCACTGCAATTTCAACATTCCTGTGCCAGTGTGTTATTTGTAGTTTTTCCAACATGATAATTTAGTAGAAAAAAATCACATGCAACATCAGTAAGTTCCAGCACCTACTCCATATTGACCCTCAAAACATGCTAAGATACAAAGAGAATCCTACAAGATTCTAGTTTGAAGACTATCCATTCAGGCACCTTATCAAAACTTCATCTGGTACTAGAAACCGTCTCTGTGTTCATTTGGTACTGGAGAAAAACTTCATGTGTTCATCAGGTACTGGAGAAGACTCCCTGTGTTGGTCTGGTACTAATACTTTGATCTAGTACTGATGGTGAAATTTTGGTAAAAATTTTCCTATACTTGATGTTTACCTTGTTTCACAAAGCACACTTTAGGTAATGGAGGTATGAGCTCGTTATTTTATTCCTTTTATTAAGAATCATATTAGTTTTGTGCTAAATATATGGTTACTCTCATGAACCTTTGCTACCTTAAGATGATAAATATCCCTATCATTATCCTCCAAAGTATTCATGTTTATTACCCTGTTTTAAAAATAATTTACGATGTATTCAAATTTCTTCATGGAGTGATCGTTGATATGATTGGGCAAATAACAATCATACCTTGAGTAGGATTGTTCCATTTTGAAAAATCTCATGTTGAAGACTCATGTTCGTGTGATGTCAAAATTATTATTATTCCACCTTATATAACCTTACATTGTTAATTATTGATTCAAACTGTCATTTTGGTGAATAATTACCTTCTCACAACATTGACGTTGACTGCTGCATAATCGTGAATTCCAGTCAAATCGACCACATTTCCTATAATCATTACGGAAACTAGTGTGAATGGGATGTGACATTACCTCTGGATATAATTGTCACATTATCCATGGATGTGATCCCTCGACATAATTTTTGAATTTTCCTTACCTCGCCATCATTGCGATGATTTGACCATTTTATTGTTGTATCAATTCATAAACGCTCTTTTGGATGGCTTTTCCATCCAAATGAACATTATTTACCCATTCCATACTATACGACCTCCACTCTATTCAATCTACTATCAATCCATCCCGTTACTCTTTATCCTTCACACTATTTTCGTTACTTTGTTACGATACCAAACCCGCGCCTGAATCATGTTTCCAACACTTAATTTGAGAATTGTTTTTAAGTTGGCATGGGGGTTGATAGGAATGAATTTGTGTTCCATCCTTACAGAGAGACGAAGTAATATGAAGCATGCACAGAGAAATTTGAGAGGGTCGATTGGGTTCCTTTTCTATAAAAATGCAAAGGACATCATGAGGGAATGTCCCATGCCTTCGCCCAAAGTTATGATGGAGAGAGTGTCCAGTTGGGAGAACTAAAGTTAACGATCATTGAAGCCACCATAGTAGAAGCAACGAATTTACCTTCTACCGGAGAGAAATATTCCAAATCCATCATCATTAATAAGAGGCTCTGTCAGAAGTTTTTGAAACCTGAACATATAGACCCAGATTGGAAAAAGGGAATCTGCCAGAGTTGGATCAAGGAGGAATATTGAACGATGCTTGTCATTTTGCAAAGGTTTTTAACCTATGGTAGGGAGGTATGTTGTAACTTTCCTTTATCATTTAAGGTTGTTGTTGCATTTTGAAGGTGGTCCGCAAATAGATTTTCCCCATTTTCTTTGGATGCGTTTGAATAAAATGGTGACAGGGGTTATGTTTTCATCTAAGAAACTTGAAACCAGTATCTATCACCATGGTTTGATGAAACTGCTTGTTGTCCATGAGTTGAGAAAACGAGGCAACAGTTGGAAGAAACTCCTCACATAAAACTTTTCTCAAGAGGTCTCTAAATCTGTGGAATAAAATGTGACATGAGAATATAGTAAGTGGTCGGGAAAAAAGAAGGAAGGTAGTAAAAAAAATGAAATAAGCCAAGTAATTAAGTAGAAACTTTTTTCCTAGTTCACTGAAGTCTATTAGAAAATTAGACAACGAAAAATCAATAGCGTTATAAGAATTGCCTACACCTTAGGTGAAACGATCATCCAAAACCAAGAAACCTTGCCCATACCTGTCCACTAAAAACAAAATGCAAATTCATGAGAAAAGGTGGAAGAAACAAAGGTTTGGTGGTGATGCAGGAGGAATTGCACATAGTTTTCCAGAAGTGATTGTTGAATTACCTTAGGAGAAGGTTGGAGAATTGGAGAAAACCCATGGATTTAGAGTTAAAGGTAAGAAGAAACTTAGAATCAATGAAGAGAGTGTTATGGCATAGTCCTATAGCATAAAAACAAGAAGTGCACAGGAATAACAAATTCTATTTCCTACATCTAAGTCCTCTAAAAGAAAAACAAGGAAGGAACAAGAAAATAAATTCCAGTGCCCATATCTGAGCCTAAAAAAAATAAAAGGAGACTGCTTGAATAGTAAATTTCCATTCATGTTAGCAAACCCGATGAAGCATCAAGTCCATCACGTAGAACCACTCAGAGCATGGATAAACATGTGACAATTCCTCATTTTCCTTCTTTTCCAGAGGATCGAGTTGACATTCTGACTTCATCAAAGAAATAATATATGCATGTACCAACTATTAGAGAAATTGAGGAGTTAGTAATAGAGACTCTGAAGGATTTAAGGAAGGAAGTTGAATCTAGGGAGGAGTTAAATGAGAAATAGACACTTGAACCTATCATTTCTTTAACCAAACATCAATTCGTACTTAAAGTTGAAAGGATTACAAAACATAATGAAGAAGTGAAGCAATAAGTGGAGGAGTATAAAGTTTTGGACAAATATATCAAGAAATAAAATGCACAGTTGAAGGAGCAGAATCGAAGGTTACAGGATGAGCATGATGAGGTATCTGCCAAGATCCATAAGGTTTTGCGCCTGATACAGTACACAAGAGTTATTAAGAGGGAACTTAAGGATGAGGCCTCAAGTTTTGATATCTTAAAACCAAAAAATTAATGTTCAGGCAAGATGGAAGACAACACCAGTTTTGCAATTTTGAGGACCAGTTTAGCAATTTTTGCATGAGGAAATGAAATGACTTAGGAATGGGGTACAGTTGGGTCTCATTTTTTATGCCTCCAGTTACTTTATATTTTCCTCTATATTGACCAACTTTACCTCAGACATATGCACCATTTTTCTATTTTCTTCAAAGAAATGTCTTTTAGCCATTCTTGTGTATACATGAGGAAACTTATTTTTAAATCATGATTTATGATATTTCTTAATATTTGGAATTGAATGATTGATGTTAAATGCTCTCTAATTACCTTGATTGATCCAAGCAGACCTTATGACACAACTCCTACTTATCGAGTACCTGTTTTAGTGTTCATTAGGTATTGAATTCATCTGGTACCTATTTATGTGCTCGTCTGGTACCAATGATGTGCTTGTCCGGTACCTATTTTTTTACTCTTATAGTACCTTTTATCTCTAGAAGTCACCCTCACACTGAAAATGAGGTGAGCCTAGAAACATTTGAACATGGATGTCTAAATTTGTTTATATGCAGGTAGATTAACCAAAATAACAAGAGATAAGAAGGAAACAAATTGTCTACAACATGATTTCATTTGGGCATGGAGTCAAAGAAACCTAAATATTGAAGGCACTCAAAATGCTTATCAGAAAAAAAATGTGTAGATAGAAGAATGGGGAAGAAAAAATGAAGCATAAATTCCATCAAACGAAATATCCTTTATGTCCATTGAACTAATGAAGATACTTGAATAATACAATGATAAATAGGAAAGCTACAATAGAGTCTCTGTTGCTCATAGATCTATAAATCAATGACAGGATTTGATTCTCAAAAACTACATTTTATTCAAGTAAGAAAAAAGGTAAGGTATAAACAGGCCGATAAACTAACTCTCATAGATCCTCAATGGCAGAGATGCTTTCAAAACAATCATGCCCTCAGGCTTACGAACTGAATGGACGGTCCTTTCCTCTTCTCCTAAAACCCTCTCGGGCCTCTCACCCCTCTCTATTACATTACAACTCTCTCCCTTTTTATAATTACCATCCTCATGATAGATAACCTCCAGCCCCTTTGCCACAATCTCGAAAAAATATCTTCAAATCAACACAAATATCTAATTTGTTGCAGAAAACTAGGAATATTGGTACACTCGAGCAATAGTATTCAAACCTAGAGTTGACTCAATATATCATGTTTTCCACCTCTTCATAATTTAGAGGAATAAAAAGTGCTCTTGTAATCGTATTCTAAGATTCTGGAACTGATTTTTGGAAGATCCTTTGTATGGAAATCTGGGACTAATCTTTTATTCCATCAAATCTGGAATTGATTGTTTATTATCTACCTTAAGAAGTGAATTTGATTTGATTGGATGTTGATATAAAGACTTAGAAATTGATATTTAATGCTCTCGAGTATCCAACTACATTTGTTTTCTTCATGCATTCGATCTGTAAGCAAATTTGGTTGTTCATCTTCTGCCTGAGATTTGGATATCTATTGAATTCTTCCATTAGTTGCTAATATTTTATCTCCAATCAGAACCCAAACCTTAACCCCATCATCCCATCTTGCTAAAACACCAAGAGATAATTTGTGATTCAAGGGAGTGGCATCCATAGAATCTTCATTTGCTTGTAGCCCTGTACTTCTCTTTGTTGAAAGTTACCTGTAAGGAGTTAACTTCACAACAAAAATGGTTCTGGTTCATTTTCCAACTAGACCTGAAGGCACTTGTAAAAATAGTTGAATCCATCCCCTGTCTCCCATGCGTGCTCTGGACACTAGAGTTATCTCCATCGATGCTTCTGCATTCTAGAATTCTCTTTGTTTTATATATGAATGGCTTGGATACCAGTCATAATTCCTATATGGGATCCCTGCAAAATCCACAGCCTGGAAATATTTTCCTACACACACATGCTCTTTGAATCCCTTTATCATGCCAACACAAATCAATAAGTACCATTATAGAGAGACTCTTTTCACTGATATCAAAGCAAGAGTCTGGAGGCGATGTTGGCGATATTATCCAAATGGGAATGCTTGTCCTTACCCCACAACAGATGATAATCATGCACTCTTTCACATCTCTTTCTATTCCTGGTACATTTACATTTAACGCAGCTGAAGCGACGAGTGCCTTCTGGCATAATCCCTCAGCGTGGACATTTCACTTGGCACTGATCTACTACCTTGTTGACACCTGGATGTTTCTATGTCTGGGTTTTGCACGATCCTCACCTTTTCCACGGCATTTGTAATTGCAATCTTTTTTCCAGATTTCAAGTCACATGAGTAGTTTGAGTAGACTCATTTTGTAGATTTGAGCACATTTGGATATTTTGATTTTGCTTTTGTTGTCGATGCGAGGCGTTTGAATTTTATTCTTTATGCAGTGGGAAATATCAATTTCCCATCCATATCCAAGCTCTTCCATTACGTTAGAAACATCAGTCGCTTCTTCTAATTGGGTTGGAATATAATTTGAGACTCTCCCAGTGCTTGCAAAAAGAGATTCAAAATTCCTCAAGGAATTAACACTATTTACTTCATTTGTAAATATTGTAAACACTGGAGTCAATAACAGTGAATATTTGGGCTTTGGGTTGCAACAATGCCCCCTTTTTATATAAATATGGAAGAATCACACACTTTCATCAATACATCAGTATCCAATCCTTAAATAGATCATAACATGGGGGGACTGTCATAACCCGATGACCAGGTGCTGCCAGTGCAGATGGAAATCCTCCTCGAACATCACAAAGACCTCCAAATTTTTTTAAGAGGGCCACTTCAATGGAGCATGATAGATGGTGATACAAAAACATTCGATATGATCTCCTTTGGAAACTGGTGTGAGTGATTTTCCAAGGTTCATTCATTGATGCTTTCTCCTTGGCACATGTACAAATTATCTCTTATACGTTCCTCTGACACTCAACTCTCGATCTTAGGCATTTTCACATGAGATTATTGTTCCCATGCTAGAGCTTGTCTCCAAATGCATCTGACATTGGATTTTGATGTCTAGTGGAATTTTTTCGTGACATGGGATATATCCCACATGCATAGAAAACAATATATATGAATTGTTTATATGGGCTGGTGTTCGCATTTGCTGTCGACATGTAGGGAAATATATAGACTCATTGTAAACTTTATGCTTGGACGCTTGGCTTTGTGATTATTGGCCCATGTGTCAACTTGTTATAAAAATAAATAACCAAAAACAACCTGATAGCTTAAAACCCATATAGCCAAAAACAAATAGGAATCTTATGCTAAAAAAGTGGATATATATATGTTGTTGATATATTGTTGATGCTAACAATGCATTGTGTTGCATATATATATTGTTGATGCTAACAAGGCATTGTGTTGATTGGTTTTATAAGAATTTTAATTTACCACATTATGTTGCCTACGAAATTTTATAAGGATTTTCTTGTTTTAGATTGTTCATTTTATATGCATGTAAATGTTATTTGTGAGCTTAAAACCCATATAGCCAAAAACAAATAGGAATCTTATGCTAAAAAAGTAACCCATATAGCCAAAAACAAATAGGAATCTTATGCTAAAAAAGTAAGTGGATATATATATGTTGTTGATATATTGTTGATGCTAACAATGCATTGTGTTGAATATATATATATTGTTGATGCTAACAAGGCATTGTGTTGACTGGTTTTGGAGATTGGCTCTTGGGGTAATATTTTTTGTTGGAATGAACATGAAAACAGACTCACCTTTTGCCAATGTTGTCTCTCGGTTGTATACAATATTAAACATAAGAAGTCTAGATACGTCGTGAAAACAAATCTGGCGGCGATGTCAAGGATTTTTAAGAAATGATATGATGTTTTATGATGGCGCTACAAAAATATCACTTTTCTAGTAGCGCGCTTGTATCTGACACATGTGTTGTTGGCACATAGCACCAAATTTAAGATTTTTTTCCCCTATAGATTAGAGTACTAATAGTACCTATTTCTGTGCTAGTCTAGTACCAGTTCATTTGACTTTGTGTGTTCATCCGATATTCAATTTTTCCAGTACCTATTTCAGTTCTTGTTCGGTACCAATGTTGTGCTTGTCAGATACCTATTTTTGTACTCGTCCGGTACCTATTTATGTGCTAGTTCAGTACCAATTCATTTGACTGCACGTGTCTGGTACCAATATTCATGTTCCAGCTATGCACGTCGAGTACCAATCTTTTTGTTCCAATTGTGCATGTCCGGTTCTAGTTCCACATCTACAAGATTGGGTGCTTGAATGAATTATCGTTCGATGGGTCGAAGGAATTTGTTGTTTGGAGCATCCTTTGTTTGTTGAATACCATGATACACTTCATTTCATGAATATGAAGTTGTTCCCATGAAAAACGTTATATCAACCAATTGTAATATTTAGGCAATCATTTTATATTATCTCCAAGTCTTGGTTGTAACGGTTGCTTCTATTTAAAAGATAAGGCCTTGTAGATGATAGATACAGAAACATAATTAAGAATTGTTATGTTGTATACTTGATTCCTGAGAAAACTATTGATTGTACACTTGTTTCAAAAGTAATGATATGAATTAGAGTTTATGGAATTCATGTGTGTGATCAAATCCTTTGTTCTGTAAGTTTGTTTTAAATCTACCTTGTTGGTACAACAAGGGCCCACCAACCCAACCAAGGTAATATTCTTTGTATTTTTCACTCTAAATATAAATCTGGTTTGTGTGTGGATAAAACAATTATGTGTTTTGATCGTAGTATCTATTTTTATTTATTTTGTGTTTTGATGCAGGAGCATCGTCAACTCATCAAGCGAGCCAGCACATCAAGCAGATATCAGCTGGAAAACCAACCCAAATTTTTGAAATACTTTAGGATTGTTGCGTAAGTCTTTAATGAACCATTTATGAAGGCGCATTGTATATTGTATTGGACCTTGAGCCTTAAGCTCTCGTCCTTTGGTAGATAGTCGACATTTAATAGATTTAATGCTGGTAGATAGGACGTTTAAGTCTAGATTTGATAGTTTAGAGTCTGAGAGGGAAAACGGATATAGACACCCTCATTGTACCATTGTAGGAGTAGTAGTGAAGAATAGTGGAAGCATTCAGGAGAAGAAAAGAGAAAACAGAGAATATTGTATGAAGAACACCCATGTGCAGGCATTTGAATTAATAGAAGGAAGCTTTGATTCAAGCTCATGGTTTGTGTTGTTTTCTCTGTGTATTGATGTTGTGCTCATGAATGTTTTCTTTCTTGTTATGCATTTTCTTTGTATATGNAGGTCCAATTGTTTCTCTATCTGAGCCAGGAGATTCCTGCAAGGTGTGCAGTTGAATTCATCCGCAAGGAGTGCGTTGATGAAGGCTCAGTAGTTTAACTTTTGTTCTCATTCACCCGGAAGTGGAAGTAGGTTGTTGAAGCCATGCAAGGGGTGTGCCGGCTGAAGAAGAAGTCTCAGTTGTAAATCTGAGCGAAGGAGATCGAAGACTGTTGCTACAGGAGTGCGCAGAGTCGGAAGGATTCAACACTTGGGAAGTTGTTGAATGTTGAGCGCAAGGAGTGCGCGCAAGTTCCTCTGAAAGAATTAGAGTGGAAAAGCTCAGGAGGTACAGCACCTTTGTGATATCATTAAAAGAGAGAACAGGAGTTTGTGCCGAGGAAGGTTCGAGCAAGAGATGCGAGTGCAGGTGTCAGAGGACAAGTTTTGAGAAATAACCGTTAGCCTTCTCAAGAAATCTTCAACGAGGAGAAATCGACGGTCAGGATTCATAGAGGAGATTGACGAAATCTCGTCAGCCGTTAGATCCCAAGAAGTTGCACCGGGGTTAAGCCCGAAGGAGCAGAGGAGGAATCTCGGAGAGTCGGAGTTCAGGATATCGGGGTTTCCGGAGTCATGAAACTCTCGCACAATGAAATCGCGATCTGCGATTTCCTGACATAGCCGGAGTCGTTCAATTTAAGGGACACGTGTCTGAGGATCTGAAAGAGTCGGGGTTCAGCATTTCAGGGTTTCCGCATACAAAGGAATCGTTGCATTAGAAGTCGTGATTTCATGATACCCGATAGAGCGACGAGGAATTGGTGATGTGGAGGAGAGAGTTCACACGTGCATCGGGGATCGACATATCGGGATTCTCGGTGGCAAGAAAATCGTAGCAGGAGAAGTCACGAAATTATGAAACGCGACGGTCCCACAGTCATAACACTTCAGTGGAGGACAGGTGCCATCCGTATCGGAGATCGGGACTTGGAAGGGTCTGTGAACAAGTGTTACGGTAATCGCGATATCTCGAAACACGATTTCCCGATCACCACTAGAGTGTGGGCCATAGGCGCCAGAGCATAGGACAGGTGTTGGAAGGTTGAGCCTTGCAGTGGGTCAACGCCAGGTGGCATCGGGAATCGGAGAATCGGAGAACCCGAGGGTGTGAGTTCTACGCATTTCAATTCCGCAAATTTTGAAATTTCAATCGGGAAAAGGATCGTGGTCTTGTGGACTAGCAGGTCACATGCGTAAAGAGTTAGCCAGAGGGAGCTAAGGGGTGCAGAGAGCACCATCGCAAATCGAGAATCAGGTATCCGTGAGGTGAGCAATTCACGACCTCGTAAGTACCGATTTCCCGACGGGGAAATTCCCGATAGGAGCAAGGAAAGCATTTGGAGAATATTCATCGGGGTTCGGGGATTTGTAAGACCCGATCTCGTGAGTGCAGGACTCGCGATCACGCGAGGCCCAATTTCCCAATTTGGAGTAGGGAGATCAAAGGAGCATTCTGTGGGTATTGAGAACTCCCGATAAGGGGGGTTGAAGAACATTTCAGTTATTTGGGCTGGTCAAGGAGAAGGTCCTGTGGGAGCGGACGTGCCCTGGGTGGCGCGTTTGCGTCAGAGTGGTATCAGAACGAGAAAATTTATCTGTTTTCTGTAGCAGAGAAGAAAAGAAGATTTCACCATGCCGCCAAGGAGAGAAAGACAATCACCCGATCCAGAGGATAGGGGAAACCCGAGAGGAAGAGGGAGACAAGCAGAGAATCCAGAAATGGAAAGGAAGATACGTGATCTCCGAGCGAGATTAGAAGAAATGGAAGCAGCGCAGAGACGCACAGCCAGTGATGGAGATCTAAGTGACTCCGAAGACGAAGTTGAAGCCGAACAACAAGGAGAAGTTGCAGTCGAAGATGCAGCCAATGAGCGATTAATTAAAGCTATCGCCCGGATGAGTTCGAAGACAAAGATGGACATTCCAGTTTATGAAGGGAGTCTGGATGCAGAAGAGCTCCTAGATTGGATTAGAGCTCTTGATACCTACTTCGATTATGAGGATATCGAAGAGGATAAAAAGGTCAGGCATGCTGTCACAAAATTGAAGGGACACGCAACATTATGGTGGGACGAGCTTCAAGAAGATAGACGTTCCAAAGGCAAGCAAAAGATTAAAAGCTGGGATCAAATGATTGCGAAGATGAAGGAAAAGTTCATCCCAAGGGATTATCAAATCACACTGTTCAGGAGAATGCAGAACCTGAGATAGAAGTTGATGACAGTGAAGGAGTTTACTGAGGAATTCTATAAGCTAAATATCAGAGCAAGTCATTGGGAGAGCGATGATGAAAAAGTTGTCAGGTATATGAATGGCTTGAGATACGATATCCAGGATGAGATGAGTATGACAACCATCAAAATGGTGGAGGATGCATATCAGATGGTGTTGAAAGCTCATGAAAATATAAGTCGTAATCCAGGACAGCGAGGCCGAGGTAGGAGCCAGCCAAAAGCTAAGTCAGTTGCCCAAGACAGGTTCCAAAAATCTAAGGACGACTAGAAGAAGCCTCAGACTAGAACAGAAAGAGGTGGAAGTTCACAACGAGGCCAACACACTGAACAACGAAGGCAGCATACAGAACAGAGTGGAGGATATGCTGATAATAACACATTTCCGTGTACCAGATGTAGAGGAAGAGGCAGAGGTGGAGTCATCACATGCTTCACATGTGGAAAGAATGGACACAAGGAAGTTGACTGTCCAGATAGGAATAAGGATGGAGGAGAAGCTCACATCGTCGAGGCACAAAGGCGAGATGCTGAAGCAGAAGACGTAGAAGACGGAAGGTCATTGATGATGCGTAAGGTTCTCTTAACACCCGAGAAGGAGGTGGAGGACACGGCTCAGAGAAACTGACTTTTCAGAACCACATGCAAGACCAAAGACAGGAAGTGCAAGGTTATTGTGGATAGTGGAAGCACAAATAATCTCGTTTGAACCGAGATGGTGGAGAAACTAGAATTGGAAAAAACTGATCACCCGAGTCCATATAAAGTTTCATGGCTACATAAGGGACATCAGGTAAATGTCACTAAACAGTGCTTAGTTGACATCAAGATAGGAGGATATAATGATAAAATACTCTGTGATGTTATTCCCATGGATGTATGTCATTTATTGCTAGGCAGACCATGGGAATATGCAGGAACGTAATTCATGATGGGAAGATGAATACGTACACTTTGGAGAAGAATGGAAGAACACATATGCTACTTCCAATTAAAGATAAAGAAGTAAAACCAGAACCGAGAAATATTGTACTTCTCATGAGTGGGAAGGAACTTCTGGTGGAAGTAAAGAAGAAAGAAGATCCACAATTCTTTGTGGTCAGGAAACCAAAAATCATTTTGACCAGCACAAGAGTGGATGATTTACCAGAAGAAATTCAGGAACTGCTGGAAGAATTCACTGACATTGTGGTAGACGAATTACCTCATTCGTTGCCATCGATGAGGAGCGTAAGTCATCATATAGACCTCATACTAAGAGCTAGTTTTCCGAATAAGGCCACATACAGGTTGACGCCGCAGGAGAACGAAGAGGTCAAAGGGAAGATGCAGGAACTATTGGATAAAGGACTGATCAGGGAAAGTTTAAGCCCATGTGTCGTTCCAATGGTACTGAGTCCAAAGAAAGATGGAGGTTGGAGAATGTGCATTGATTCCAGAGCCATTAACAAGATAACCATCAGGTACAGGTTTCCACTACCACGGATGGATGACTTGATGGACTGTTTAAGTGGAGCCAATTTTTTTTCAAAGGTTGATTTGAAAAGTAGATACCATCAGATTCGCATGAGGGAAGGCGATGAATGGAAGACATCCTTCAAAACTAACGAAGGACTATACGGATGGCTAGTCATGCCATTTGGCTTGACGAATGCACTGAGTACCTTCATGAGGTTAATGAATGAAGTGTTGAAGGAATTCATAGGTAAGTTTGTCATTTTTTATCTGGATGACATTAATTTTCAGTAAAACAAAAGCAGAACATCTGAAGCATTTAGCTGCAGTAATGAGGAAGCTACAGCAAGAGAAGTTGTTGATCAACATGAGGAAATATTCATTTATGAAGACCGAACTCATTTACTTGGGATTTGTCATATCGGAGAATGAATTAAAGATGGATCCAAGAAAGGTGGAGGTAATTAAAAATTGGCCATCACCAAGAAATATTTTTGAGGTGAGAAGTTTTCATGGACTGGCTAGTTTCTACCGAAAATTCATCAGGAATTTCAGTGAAATTAGCACAACAATAATGGATACTGTCAAGAAAAGACATAAATCTTTTCATTGGACTGAAGAGGTAGATAAGAGCTTCAATCTATTGAAGCGAAAGATCACAAAACAACCGGTTTTGGTGTTGCCGGATTTTGCGAAAGTTTTCCAAGTAAAATGTGATGCAAGTGGCTTTGCCATAGGAGCGGTCTTGAGCCAGGAGGACAGACCAATTGCATATTTCAGCGAGAAGATGGATGAGGCAAAAGTAAAGTACTCCACATATGACAAATAATTTTATGCTATCATACAGGCGTTGAAGAAGTGGAGGCACTACTTGATTCCGAAAGAATTTGTTCTGTATAGTGATAATCATGCATTACAGTTTGTGACTCAACAAGAGAAGTTGAATCAGAAACATGCTAAATGGGTAGAGTATATGCAGAATTTTACATTTTTAATTAAACACATTTCAGGTACTACTAACAAAGTGGCTGATGCTTTGAGCAGGAAGTGTTTGTTGCTGCAGGAATTCCGAGTCAAAACATTGGGTTTTGAAAATATTAGGGACATGTATGCAGGTGATGCAGATTTTGCAGAGGCATATGAAGCAACTGAGAATCCATTTCTCAGAGATAAAAGCCCATGGATAGATTACATGATCCAAAATGGACTGTTGTTCAGAGGTAATAAGTTATGCATTCCAAATTGCTCCATGAGGGAGAATCTGTTAAAGGAGAAGCACAGTGGTGGATTGGCAGGGCATTTTGGCCACGACAAGACATTTGCGAAGCTGAATGAGGCATACTTTTGGACAGGAATGCGGTCAGAAGTCAATAATTTTGTCGACAGATGTAGAATTTTCCATCATTCAAAGGGAAGGAAGCATAATGCGGGATTCTATCAACCATTACCCATACCCGAGAGGCCGTGGGATGAAATCAGCATGGATTTCGTATTGGGATTGCCTAGGACACAAAGAGGACATGATTCGATCTTTATGGTGGTTGACAGCTTTTCCAAAATGGCACATTTTATCCCATGTCAGAAGACCAGCGATGCGACTCATATCGCAAATTTGTTTTTCAAGGAGGTTGTTAGACTTCACGGGTTACCCAGAAGCATAGTATCGGACAGGGATACAAAATTCATTGGACATTTCTAGAGGACACTCTAGAAGAAGATGGGAACTAACTTGATGTTTAGTTCTTCCTATCATCCTCAGACGGATGGGCAAACAGAGGTGGTAAATCGAAGTCTGGGAGACTTATTAAGAAGCCTGGTGATAGAGCACCACAGCAGTTGGGACAATGTGTTTCCACAGGCAGAGTTTGCATACAACGACTCAGTGAACAGGAGCATAGGAAAAAGTCCATTTGAGATTGTATACAGCAGACAGCCAAGAGGAGTATCTGAACTGAGGGACTCAGAGAAGATAATGACTAAGAGCGCAAATGCTGAAGAATTCACAGAGGCGACGAAGGAACTTCACAGCAGGGTGAAGGAGCGATTGCTGGAATCAAACCAAGAATATAAGCACAGAGCGGATCAGCATCGGAGACAACTTTACTTTGAAGTTGGTGATCTATTTCTGGCACATTTGAGGAAGGAAAGGTTCCCGAGGGGAACATACAATAAGCTAAAAATGAAGAAAATTGGGCCATGTAGAGTCCTAAAGAAATTGGGAGAAAACGGTTATGAAATTGAGTTGCCAGATGAGATTGGAATATCTCTGATATTCAATGTCTCAGACTTATATCCCTATAGGGATGAGGAAGCAGGAACTGGAAATGATGAACAACCAGAAATCCAGTGGCAGAAGTAGATGTCGATTGCAGAGAAGCCACAGATGGAGCATATACTTGTTAAGAGGGTGAGCAAAAAGACCAGACGGAAGCAATACTTCGAGTATCTGGTCAAATGGAAGAACCACCCAGTGGAAGATGCCAGCTGGGAGACTGAAGCAGAGATTCAAAAGCATGGACATACCGTGCAGGAGCTCATGGACAGGAGCCCATGAAATTTTTCAAGACGAGGAGTATGTTGCAGGAGCATCACCAACTCATCAAGCGAGCCAACACATCAAGCGGAGATTAGCTAGACAAACCAACCCAAATTTTTGAAATACTTTAGGATTGTTGCGAAAGTCTTTAATGAACCATTTATGAAGGCACATTGTATATTGTATTGGACCTTGAGCCTTAAGGTCTCGTCCTTTGGTAGATAGTCGGCATTTAATAGATTTAATGTTGGTAGATAGGATGTTTAAGTCTAGATTTGATAGTTTAGAGTCTGAGAGGGAAAACGGATATAGACACCCGCATTGTACCATTGTAGGAGTAGTAGTGAAGAATAGTGGAAGCATTCAGGAGAAGAAAAGAGCAAACAGAGAATATTGTATGAAGAACACCCATGTGCAAGCATTTGAATTAATAGAAGGAAGCTTTGATTCAAGCTCATGGTTTGTGTTGTTTTTTCTGTGTATTGATGTTGTGTTCATGAATGTTTTCTTTCTTGTTATGCATTTTCTTTGTATATGCTGTGCATGTGATTTCATGGTTCAAACTGAATTCTGAAAGGGAGAGAGAGTGAGGTCCAATTGTTTCTCTATCTGAGACAGGAGATTCCTGCAAGGTGTGCAGTTGAATTCATCCACAAGGAGTGCGTTGATGAAGGATCAGTAGTTTAACTTTTGTTCTCATTCACCCGGAAGTGGAAGTAGGTTGTTGAAGCCGTGCAAGGGGTGCGTCGACTGAATAAGAAGTCTCATTTGTAAATCTGAGCGAAGGAGATCGAAGACTGCTGCTGCAGGAGTGCGCAGAGTCAGAAGGATTCAACACTTGGGAAGTTGTTGAATGTTGAGCGTAAGGAGTGCGCGCAAGTTCCTCTGAAAGAATTAGNTTAGAGTGGAAAAGCTTAGGAGGTACAACACCTTCGTGATATCATTAAAAGAGAGAACAGGAGTTTGTGCCGAGGAAGGTTCGAGCAGGAGATGCGAGTGCAGGTGTCAAAGGACAAGTTCTGAGAAATAACCGTTAGCCTTCTCAATAAATCTTCAAGGAGGAGAAATTGACGGTCAGGATTCGTAGAGGAGATTGACAAAATCCCGTCAGCCGTTAGATCTCGAGAAGTTGCACCGGGGTTAAGCCCGAAGGAGCAGAGGAGGAATCCCGGAGAGTCGGAGTTCGGGATATCGGGGTTTCCGGAGTCGTGAAACGCTCGCACAATGAAATCGTGATCCGCGATTTCCCGACATGGCCGGAGCCATTCGATTTCAGGGACGCGTGTCCGAGGATCTGAAAGAGTCAGGGTTCGACATTTCGGGTTTTCCGCATACAGAGGAATCATTGCATTAGAAGTCGCGAAATTCTGAAATGCGACAGTCCCACAGTCATAACACTTCAGTGGAGGACAGGTGTCATCCGTATCGGAGATCGAGACTTGGAAGGGTCTATGAACAAGTGTTACGGGAATCGCGATATCCCGAAACGCGATTTCCTGATCACCACTGGAGTGCGGCCCATAGGTGCTAGAGCATAGGACAGTTGTTGGACGGTCGAGCCTTGCAGTGGGTCAACGCCAGGTGGCATCGGGAATCGGAGAATTGGAGAACCTGAGGGTATGAGTTCTACGCATTTCAATTCCACGAATTCCGAAATTCCGATTGGGAAAAGGATCGTGGTCTTGTGGACTAGCAGGTCACATGCATAAAGAGTTAGCCGGAGGGAGCTAAGGGGTGCAAAGAGCGCCATCGCAAATCGAGAATCGGGGATCTGTGAGGTGAGCGATTCACGACCTCGTAAGTACCGATTTCCTGACAGGAAAATTCCCGATAGGAGCAAGGAAAGTATTTGGAGAATATTCATCAGGGTTCGGGGATTTGTAATACCCGATCTCGTGAGTGCAGGACTCGCAATCACGCGAGGCCCGATTTCCCAATTTGGAGTAGGGAGATCAAAGGATCATTCTGTGGGTATTGAGAACTCCCGATAAGGGGGGTTGAAGAACATTTCAGTTCTTCGGGCTGGTCAAGGAGAAGGCCCTGTGGGAGAGGACATGCTCTGGGTGGCGCGTTTGCGTCATGTTTCAGTAAAACATTTGACAAAACACAATATAGATTTGTGGTAATTCTGAGTGAGTGAGAATTTCTGAGTGCAATATATATTTCTGAGTAAATATTTGGTATTCCTTCATATGTGTGTGGAGAATCATTTGTTATATTGAATTCTTTAATGTTCGTTTCTATTTTTTAAATATAGGAACAATTAATATCTCCATCTCTCACCCTACATGAATATATAATGGAGTATCTTACTAGACCTAGTATTTCTTCCAGGATTGATTAGGTTATGAATGATTTTCCTTTTAAGAATGTGCAGAGAGTTAATTACAGATTGTTGTTAAATTGGTTTCTACAGGAATCAGAGTCAAAGTTCATCTTTTCCTTTCATGTACCTGCAAATGAATAGAATCATTACCTGAGCAAGAGCCTTTAAATCACATGCTTGTTGAGATTTTTTTTATGAGTTTTTCTTTCTAGTTTTTAAACCGTGTGAAGAATATTGTTTGAATATTTTAAAACAGAGCATTGGTTTTGGTGTCTTTCTTAGATATGCTATTCTCATCAGACATAGGAGATTATATGTTATCGACACATATAGTGCATCAACTCTATTGATTATGAAACCAGATTGACATATTAATGATTTCAATATATTAAACATATAAATGCACCAACACAAATAATCTTTTAAGGAAAATCAAAGAAAAAACCCCTAAAAATCTAATGGCTTTTTTTTTTTTAATTTTTTAATTTTTAATTAAATTTATACTATTGAAGTGTACTATTGAAGTGTTTATATCATGAAATAAAAGGAAATGGATCATGTGTTGGCACTGCACGTAGTTGTAAGAACCTATGTTCGAGTGATCTTTGACCAACAAAACCCTTCATACACCGACCCTTTGGACATCACCTATATGCAGATGAAGTCTTTCCCAAGGTATCTATTGGGACTGCAGGAACAAGGTTTTTGCAGTAGTGAGGGAATGAGAGGTGATTATTCTATTCATTCTTACTTATTGGTTTTGTTCTCATTATTTTATATTTTTCTTCATTAGCTACTTAGTGAGTTCAGATTCATATTACCATTATATTCCAAATTACAACATAAACCCATTATTGTGATTCCAAATTACAACATAAACACTTGCAAAATGATTCCACATATGAAAAATCTAATCTAATAAGCATCCAGATAGAATCCATGAACATTCACACAAAATACATTCGACACTATAGTTAACATGGTTCACCTAACTCTAGGCTATGCCCATAATGATTGGCTTCTTTATTATGCATTAATTGGTAATTGCTTCAAGCTTGTGCACTCCTCTTACAAAGATACATCATAGTTATCTTTCCTTTCTCCTATCCTATTTTCTCTGCAATGGAAGTCTCTCCCTCTCTCTCCATCATCTCCTTAACATTCATACATAGACTCCTTCCTTATCATCCTATCCTATTACTCTTGTTCTTCAATAGAACATAACAAAACCATAAAAATAACTAGTAGAACCCCGAATCTCCCAACTCATTACATATTTATATATAAATTATAGGGCTTAAAATGCTACTTTGTTCATCCCAAAACCTTATCACAATACATGATAACTCAAGTTAACTTGTTTTTTGGGCTTCTTTCACCTACTTTTCCTTATGCATGCTACTTTTGCATTTTGACTATTGTTCTTCCTATTTTTTGGCCTACTTATATATTTAAGTAATCAGGTTGTTATCCATCATTTTCACCCTGTTTCTTGTCCTTCTTTATTCTCTGATTTATTCCTCTATTTTATTCATCTCTCTACTTTATTCTTCTATTTGATTTATTCTTCTCTCTACACACTAGGCTCCTGATTTTTCCTCAACTGTGGACTTCCAAATATTCCTTCTTATTTTGCACACTTCTTTTACACTTATTATTTTTATGTATATTATTTGAAAAATTCCTATCCAACAGGCCCCCAACATTCACTTGTGGCTCATCCCGAGCCACTTAGTCCTGTTGCAGGCTCCTCCATCCTTGGATGAATTTCGGGGAGGCTTCCTTAACTACTGTAATTTACTTTGTTATTTATTTCTGTGTTTCCACAATCTCTTCCACCCCCTGTGCATTCACAACTGTAAGTTTTTATTTTGCTTCATGTTTTTTTGGTTTCACCTTTCCCTGTGCATTGGCCAATTCACCTATCACCTTCAATTATTCTTCCTAAAATGGCCATAAGCATTTTTACATGATGTTTTGTTGATCTCTCATATGTTCAACTTCCACTTATGACTGGCTCTATGCCAAAATTGTTGTTATACGTTCAACTGGTGGAAGTGTGTTTATTTTGTTTGAAACTTGTTGGGCCTTTACCTGTTCTTCTATTAATTTGTCCTCAACATTCTTTATCTCTAGATCATCCACCATGTCTGTCCATATTTGTGTACTCTCCTTGTATAGTTTTGAGAACTCTTCCTCCACTTTCTTGATGTTGGCAATGACTGTCATCTTCATTATTTCTCTACCTTCACGTTCCTCTCGTGGCATTCCTGATATACTTAGAAACTATATGTCCTCAATATTTGATTGGAATCCCTTTATGACTTCACCAATATTCAATACATGTTCTTCCATCATAGCTTATACTACTATTGGGACCTCTTCCATTTCCTTGAACAACTTATGGATGGCCTCTTGTGTTTTATGTGCCATACTCTTAGCTTTATCCTTTTCCTTTATAGATTTCCTGGCCCTTTCCTCAGCCTCATTATTTTCCTTCCTTACTCCTTCCACTTTCCCTTCCACTATGCTCTTTTTTTGTAGAACAATTTCATACTATTGTTGTAATTGAACCCTTTCATCATGTAATTTATCCTCGGATCATAATCTCCTGCAACATGACTATTTGCAAGCTTTGTAATATATATATCGACATTAGTGACACCACAATGTTCATATGGATTGTCTCCTTCACATGTTCATGTAATTCTGTAATTGGGAACTCAATTGCATCCATCTCAATTGGGAACATTATGTTCCCAGTTATTATCTTGGTTAAGACTAGATGAGTAGTTTGTAATTCCTCCACCAGAATTGTGGGCATTCCTCCCTGTCTTGCATTATTTTGTTATGTTGGATACTTCCAAGAGATGTTGTAGTGTTACCAACTTCTCCTACACATTTTGGTTCTTATATTCTTGTTTCCTCTTTGCTTCCTCAATGACTTCCTCAACGATGTCCTTTAATTGGTAGTTGATTCGATCTATGTCATCATTGGTCAAATTATAAACATGGGGTTCCTTGTGTGATTTAGTCTTCTTGCATTCCCCTTCTGCTGGATCCTTCCTCTTATATTTGTGTTTCACTCCTACCATGAAAAATATCTCCTACGTTTTTGTTTTTGATGGCCTAAGCGTATCTCCCACACCATTGTTTTGGTCATGCCCATGTCCCTCATCCAGTTCTTCATCACTCTTATATTATTCTTCATCTTTCAGGTGCCCTATTTTTTCTGCTGGGGTTTTCCACCCATCTTCCCAACCATTCACGATGAATCATACATCTTTTGTTTTCAACCTATAGTTGGTTGGCAACCATTGGCACGCAAGGACCTTCTTTGCTTGCACCTACATATGATACATGTCTTCTTTGAATTGTGCAATATCCTTGTAGGTTTCCTCTTTCTTGGATGATATGTGTGGTGTATGTTCGATTAGATACTTGATATTATCAAAGTATACAAAACATTTAACCTTATTGTCATGTTTCCTCCTTTTGTTTGTTGTATTCCATAAGTTGGCATATCGCGCAGCTATATTACCTCTACTGGTTGTTCCCATGCATTGGTGGTAGCTTGGTTCCTTCCATCATACGAGTGCAGTCAAAATAAAAATCCATGCATAATGAAAATTTTTACTCTTTTCCTAGTCCTCAATACGATATGTAAAAAATTGATTCAACAAAAAGGTGACCCGGTTCATTTGAACCCCTTTTGAGCATTTTTCTGTGGTTTCAATCACTGCAGTGGGTACTTCGTCTTAATGACACTTATGTAATAATTCGTAGGCAAACAAATTCTTTGGAAACCGAACACCACTATCATTGATCTTCACAACATACCATCCCCTCTCCCCCCTAAAGGTGTGAAATTTATCCTTCATTGATTCTAATAGGGCTCTCTCCCCTTCCTTGTTGAACAAAATGGTTTGATCCTCTCATGCTTTCGGTATCCCTACAATCCACGAAATCAATGAAGTATCAATTGACACTCTTGGTTTAAGCCACAATGTCCCTCCATGGACACTATTGAGAAGCAACTTAACACATGCATTGATTTCCAGGTTGCATCCAAAGTGTGGAACCTCCAATAGGTTCAGTATTTATGAATTTTTGAGTCCTTTTTCCCACATATTCATTTCTAGAAATATCTCTCATGTGCCTGGTACGCTCTTAGTATACAAGTAATTTTGCATGTCCAACTATGGAAAATTATGCTCTTCTTTTATATCATGGTAATCAAATTTGAAGGAGGTAACCTTGTCGAGCATACCTCCTTCTACACTTACACCAGGTGGGACTGGTGATGCTACCAATGGGTATTTCCCATCTGTTGGTACTTTGATCTGAGCCTCATTGTCTTTCCTTGGTGGGATATAATCCTTGTGGAAGCTTTCCTGTGAAGCTGAAGCTGAAGCTCCAGGTATTTCCTCAACCTTTGGTGTATCTATTAGTCATTTCGATTGCTTCCGTGCCACTATTGATTGTGCTCAAAATTTTGGAAAGGCCATTGTGTTGTGCGACAAGTTCCTTTACTTAATCTATGGTTGTTATGTTTTAGTTGTAGTTCGACTCTGAGTCACTCAGGTTCGATCTGGTTTGATGTAGTTTTTTTTCTCTTGCATGTAGGTCTTAGTAAAAATGATTTACACTTAGCAACCTTCAACTTATTTTCTTCCTCTTTTCTAATTGTTCATGTCTCTTCACACCTTAACTAACTTTTCCAATATTCCAATAGGGTTGATGAATGGTTAAATAGATGTTTCTTTATTACCAAATCCATATTGCGATTTTTTCCTCGTACTGCCAATCTGTTGTGATTTCCGAAAACTTTTACCATTTAAGATTATATGACGTATTTATGACATATCATTACCATATTATCATTTTTGTTCCATGCTTTAATGCTTCCAATGGTCTTTTGAGTGCCAAACTGTGCAGTTGTTCTTCTTTGACGTCTTCTTGTGTCACAATATTTTTCTTTTGTGGATTATTGTCTTAAGTGGTGTAGTTCCATCCCAATGTGCGATAATATTTCCTTCTGCGCAAGTTCTTATTCCTTTGTACTCTATTTTATTTTTCTATATCTATTTTATTTTATTTTAAATTCATCCTTTCTCTACTTTTTCTTTGTTTTATTGTGTTTTATTTTCTTACTATAGTACAGTTACTATGATACGTGTGTTCTAGCGAATCCCATATTACTGTAGATACTGTCGGTTGTCTCTATAGAGTTTAAGCCAACTTCCATTCACCATTCCTCCAAGGATTTTTCTATTCAAGGTTTCCAACTACACATCACCTGCCTCTGTTACATGTCGAATCGCATAGGGTCCTAACCAGTGCATTCTAAAATTTCCTGGGTGTTGTATGAAATTGTTGTCATAGATTAATACCAAATCTCCCACTTGAATATTTTTTTGTTTAATGTGTCTATCATGCCATGCTTTCTCTCTCACCTTACGAATTTTTTTATGGAAACCTATGAGAAACCGATCTTCCTCCGGCTATACTAGATGTGATATTCTCTCATCTACTACATGAGAGTGCAAATGATCAATAATAACTACAATGTCTAGGCTAGGTAGAATAAAATCCATGAACATCACTACGTTTTGCCAATAGACCAACCTAAAAGGTACCTTCCATGTCAATTTTTTGCTTGTCGTCCTATAGGCCCATAAAACTATAGGAACTCTTAAGTCCCAATCATCTCTCCCTACATTGCATATATTTGTAAATGTATTATCCATAATTTTATTGAAAGTTTCCATTGTCCATTGGCCTAAGGTTGATACATAATTCTCTTTTGATGATGAATTTGAAACTCCACGGTTAATAGTGCAATTGTCTTATTCAGAAAGTGTGTTCCTTGATCACTAAGTAATATACACAGACATACAAATCGTGTGACTACATTCTCAAACAAAAATCGCATAGCAATATCTGTGGTTCAGTCTTTGACTGGTGCTACTTTTTCCCATCTTGTTAAATACTTTGTCACGGTGATTATGTACCTTTCCCCTAATCTTCTTGCATGTGGGTTGATTGGCCCTACAAAGTCTATGGCCCATTTATCAAATGCTTGCAATGTATCTTGTGGATTTAAAGGAATTTCATCCCTCATGTATGTATTTCCCACTCTTTGACATACATTGCATGACTAACATTATTCCTTCGCATATTTTTGAAGTGTGGGCCACAAAATCCATGCACACAAAATATTTTGTGCAGTTTCTCTTTCTACATAATTTCCTCCTGAAATCCCATCATGTGGTTCTTCCAGTATAATTGGTACTTATTTTTCCAACATACATCGTCTCAATATTCCATCTACACCCAACTTATATAAATTCTATGAAATCAATTGATAATCTACTTCTTTTCTTACAAGTTATTTCTTATGCACAATGTTCATGTCTAATGGAGGCAAACATGTACTTAGAATCTGCACAATGTACGAGAAGTAATCATCCACCATTTTAACTACAAATAGATGTGCATATGGGAAGCCATAATCTAAATTTCCTTCATCTTCTCTTGATAGTATGCATGATAGATGATTTGGTCCTACATTCAACTTCCCTAGTTTCACCACAACCTCAAAATCATATTCCTGAAACAATAGTACCCATATTCATATTCTCCCCCCCAACACTAGCTTGTTCACTAAGTATTTTAATGCAAAACTATCTATGTACATATTAAAGTGAGACCCCAATAAATAATGTCTGAACTTTTGTAGTGCATAGACCATTGTCAATCCTTCCCATTCTATAGTGGTATAATTCTTCTCTTCTATAGACAACTTCCTACATGCAAAATAAATTGGGTGATCTATGTCTTCCTCCCATGGTTGAGATAATATTGTGCCCAATGCTATGGATGATGCATCTAAATGAACATGGAACCCCTTGTTCCAATCTGGAAATATCAAAATTAGTGTGGTCACTAGTTTTTTCTTTAATGTGTCCAAACCCTTCTGATAGTCATTGTTCCATTGGAATGTTTCTTCCTTCTTCAACAATTTTTCCATAGGTTGTGTGATCTATGCATATCCTTTGATAAATTTCCTATAATAGACTGTATGGCCCATAGTTTTCCTCAACTATCTAACTGATGTAGGTGGTTGTAAATCTAGAATCAGTACAATCTTGGTTGGATATACTGGTATTCCCTTCCTGCATGCTACATGGCCCAACAAAATTCCAAATAGTGTATAAAACATACACTTCTTCAAGTTCAATGAAATATGACAATGTCTACACCTATCCAACATTAGCATGACTACTTCTATGTGATCATTCAGTAGATAGAAGATAGTCCAATAATCCAAGTACACTTCAAGGAATTTATGAATAAATTCCTTGAACGATGAAACCACTACTCTGGAAAACACCGTAGGCGAATTATTTAGTCCAAATGGAATTATTGTACACTGATAACTCCCCCACTCTGTTGTGAAAGTAGTCTTGTATCGATATTCCTGCGTAATTTTTATCTGATGGTACCTCGAGAATACATCGGTGAAAGAATACGTCTCTTGGCCTCCTATGTTCTCCAGTACCTCATCTATGAATGGTGTTCGGAATGGGTCATGTAAACATGAATCGTTTAACTTACTGAGATCCATGCAAATCTTTATTCCTCATGTCTTCTTATCTTGCACTATCATTGGGATGATCCACTTGGATACTTCTACCATCTCAATGCTTCTTGCATCCAACATTTTTTATATTTCTATTTTCACCTTTTACTTGTACTTCGAATTTAACCTATAAGGCCTATGTCGCATTGGCTTAGCACCTAGATTCAAGGGAATATTCATCTCGCCTAAATCCCCAGTTATCCCCTTCATCTAAAAAATAATAATTGGGAACATGTCCTGATAGTCGTGCAACAACTTTGCAATATTTTCTCTGATCTCATCACTCCAGTACTCCCCTATTTGTGAAAACTTTGGATTCTTTGTCATCCCATTGTTTACCTTTCGCATTTTTATGGGTTCATTCTACGAAAGGAACTCAATATCTGGTACTTCTATTGCATGTTCTTCCTCTATTTCAGATACTTGCATGTTCCTAGGATATTCCTCATCATATTCTTCCTTAGAGACATTGTAACACTCCAATAAATCAAGGAAAACCATAGTATCTATGTGCACATTACACAATGGTACCACTTCAATCAACCCTTCTTTTGAGAAGATATTAGTTTGAATATCCTATAACACTAAATCTATCGATGGGGATTCATGTTCAAATGTAAATTTGACTTTGAACCTTTGATTCAAATCTTCCCATCTTGTTTTTTCTCTGCACTTTTCCAATTCCAGGTACCCGTTATTTGGAATTGTATCCAGTGTATGTATAAATTGGTGCGTCCATTATGTTTTCGGTAATGAACTCCATAAAGTCTTGCGTTGCTCAACATGACTTGTTGGATCACTCTCTCATGTATACTTATGTATAATATTTTCTCCCTCATTACCAAACATTACTTGCATTAATCTTTTTCACTATGACCAATCTTCCATTCCTTCTTTGTGTGCATACCAACATCTGATAGGAGTCACTTTTAGGAAAACATCTAGTGCTAACAACCTTTCTTGTTCAGGTACCTGTAACTCAAATTCGTTTACAAAAAAACTTATGTCAGTCAATCCATCATGCCCAGTTGGATTACATAGTTTTTTTCCAATCCAATGCAAGGATCAGGTTATGTTATATCTTCTAGTTGAGACTTTGTGCATCCTCTACCGCCAATGATCTAGACCTTCCTCTATGTAACATCCCCAAAAATAAATTATTTTAAATCTGAAAATTGCTTGGGAAATTATTTTTGTTTTTAGTAAATTCGAAATTGGAAAATTAATACCATTTATGGCAATTTCAAATTTCAAATTTAGTTAATTTTAATTGATGATTATGACGGTTGGGCAGAGATCTGATTTGACCCAAATAATTATTTGACTATGAAACTTGTATGAAACAAAATATTTTATATTTATTGTTGATGGATAAATGGAACAACCAGGTTAAAATCAGCTGACCATGACTCCATGAGAGGGGAACATGTTGGAACTACCTCAGGGTTGAATGTGACAAGTGGCAAATCAGTAATTTGGCCATTGGCAGCCCCTGAAAATCAGGGATTTTGGAAGTTGCGAAAATTACCAAGGGGAAAAAGACCCAGGCACATTTTCTTTTGGATATATAACATATGGGAGGAGGCAGGACACTACCTAGTATGCTGGGGGGAAAAAAGGATCTCTTGATGTTATGAACACTACTTGATGAGTGTGAGGAAAGGAGAAAATTACTAAAAACCTGAAGGAATACTATTGAGGAGGAGTTATGAGTTTGCCCTCATGGATTCATGGTCAGGCTAGGGGGTGAATGGGACAAGTGAATTGGATTGTCTCTTCTATGGTTGGGAGGAACTTGGTTGTTCCATTTGTTGTTCGACAATTTGTTTAGATATGTCTATCTTCTCCTTCTTTGTTTAAATGTCATTGCGAATTATTGACTGATATGATTTCATCTGTTTAAATATGAATGTGGTATTTTGTTTATTAAATTCCGAAGGAATGTAGTGAAAAGTAGGATAGACTCTCACAGTTTAACTGTAGTTGTTGAGAAAACCCTACTAAGTAGTTTGACCGGAATGAAAATTGAATGGTGGAAATATACCACGAAATGTAACTATATTAATAGATTTCTACTCCATTATTTTATGTTAGAAATTACTGCCAGTTTGGTGCATCATATACATATGATTATTCTGTTTTACAAGTGAATATCCATTTAGTAATCACTATTCTAGAAGTAACCTGATATTTTTGAACATTACATACCTAGAATACATATCTATACATCTATGTGGGTTACCTCTTGATTTTGGACGATTATCCTATCACATTTAAACTTCTGTGCAAATGATTGTATATAATAGGAGACAACTATGTATGCAAATACATATATAAATGTATATGTATAGAGATAACCATACGACTTACAAGACTCACTTCAAAATACTAAAGTATGTAGATCAATAGGTGCTAATGATATAATGGAGGACAATTGAGTCTGACTGGTCATATATCTAGTCCTGGAAATAATAAATAAAAATGAACTGAATCTTCCACTGTAAACGAAGTTCTGGAAAGAAATACTAGAGGAGAGAAAGATCGATGAATTCAGAACTAAAAACAAAGATTTATGGAACCCTTTAATGTATATACATGTATTTTGATAAGTTCATAACTTTGATAACAAATAATAAATCGCTCCAACCTTTGTATAAGTCAGATATGAATGAAATAAAAGAAAGCAAATAACTCTGTTGACCACAACGAAGTTTCTGAAAATAAAATAATACAGGAGAAAATTAATTGTATTGAAGACATGTTGTCTGGAGTCATCTAAATTATAGGTATAAACATATTTGGTGATAGTTGAGATTCACTATGCATTTCATAATTCTAAATATAACATATCCAATATACCAAAACAAGGAATTGATCGATTGAGTTTCCTCCACTTAAAATCAACTATACAATCTATGAACCATGGAGAAATTCATGTTCATTACACCTTAATAATTTATTTTATACAGAGGCAATGGTTCAGCCCTTAGGGATTTCTTCAAATCTGAATACATAGCCAAATCAACTTCCATAGAAATATGGTACTTTTACCCATGATAATTGTATGTTAATCTATTCACACAATAGAACGTGGAAAGTATTATTTAAGTGCTACTTTTAGAACCCGAGTACCTTTTGTATAGGGTGTGACTCCGAATCGGGAGACTTCAGGCATCAACAATCCTGCGAGAAAACAAGGACAGTAATGAGAAAAATAATTTAACAGAGTTCGAATAATGAATTAGATTAAAATCCAAGACAAATTCTATGCTACAGGAATATCATATCTTTGATTCTAAACATCACTTAACTTGCAGTCTGGATCTGTCGTCCCATCTGTGCAGTTGAAGAAGAAATCCACATAATGGAAGGGAGAAGTGGGCCAAGGTCTATCTGATCGGTAGCCTCGCAAAAACCAGGGGTCCCATCATTAAATCATGATAAACAATTCTTTAGCTTTGATTTACCAGAACGAAATAAAAGGAATTGTTGAAATTAAAATGATTTAAATACACAGAGAATGTACACTATCAAATTGTACAGATTTGCAGAACCTTTAAACCCATGAGACTTCACCCTTTCCATTGTAACAAATATATATGTTGATGACCAATGATAATAGACAATGAGATTCTATAGGGATTCGGGAAACCTGGAAAACCCTAATGTCTTCCTTCTTATAAAGATAAGATGAAAATATTTTCCTCTTCCCTAACAACCATGTGTCTCTGAATGAAGCATAGGGTAAATTCTCTCGAGGAATATTTTAAAAACTCTGAAGATTAAAATATGCATAGTGAAACCATCATTGTATTCAGTCGGGTTGAGCCACGGTTAGGGAAAACCCGACATAAATCTCTATTTTATTCAATGAACAAAGAAAAACCTACAACATATTATAACAAGGAATTGTGGTTTATAAACCAAGAATGCCAAAAATCCTTACGATAATGTCGGGAGCTGAAGTATAAAGGTTCAACGCAATGAAATGCGACCTATACCTATAGAAAATAAACTAGGATGTCGACCTTAGAAAAATGATTATCACTCATTGGAGAATCGAACCTGGCCTTGACAAAGAACCCTCGTAAAATAATTATAATAAAGGGTTATAAATTTTAGCAGTGACGTTATCCTACATGAACATTCTAAGATGAGAAACAATTAAGGGTTAAAGAAAATAATTCTTCAACTACATGTCAGAAAGAGGTGGGGAAAACTATGAAGCGACAAAACCTGGTTTCAATCGAATTTGCCTATAATATAGTAGTCTAAGCTCCTACATAAAATCCTTCATAGAACAGATAAACAAGTATTTCCAAAACATCAAAGCCTCAGAGGACACAGACAGAGCCTACATATCATTACCAGACGGTGTAACCGTGTAATACAAAGAGAGAATAACCATTGTAGAAGAATCTTACCTTGCAAAGGTTCCAATCAGTGTTCTATGAACACTCCTTTCACTGATGCGAGTCCCACCTTCACAATGGATCGTCACTACACTAGGATGAAGAGTAACAGAGGTCGTTTGACAATGTTTTTCTTAAACACAAGGATAGGAATTAACTAAACCAACCAATGGTAAAAACTCTAAAGAGCCTAGTAATGGTGACGAGTACGATCTGTGCCAAGGCCATGTGATCTGTGTGAGGTGGTTAGAGTGCAATGGGCATGAAGGTCAAGCACTAGCCCAAAGAGTATGCCACATGTTTCCTTGTTTAGTGTTGCAGGTAGGGTCATTAAATATCGATAGTGCACCCCCTACCAACTTATTTATCTCTTAGTTATGGAGAAGAACAAGTGCAGACTGGTTAGGGTTTTAGAACGCACACCACTTCTCGTTCTGGTTAGGTTTTAACTCGTAACCGTAGCCTAGTAATCGCTTGGATTATGTTAGTTAACTTATGGTCGTTCGAATAGTAACCATGACCCTTTGTGCTAGATACATTTTCCCAAGTTTTAATACTTGCATAAATAATCACAACGATAATAACAAATGATCATAAGTGTTAAGGGTAATGTTTATTACGCCATGGGATTTGTGAAAATAGGAAATAAGTCATATAGTTTGCAAAAATAGGGTACCCTAGAATGAAGACCAAAGGAACCTAAGCCTTAAGTATTTATTTTCACCCTCGCTCTTAGGGAGGGTAGAGTCAACATGTCACACTAGATATGTGCACCTCGTTATACAAAATCTTACATCCACGACAAGAAGTGGCAAGATCAAGCTATGGATTCCCAAGGGAGTATTGAAAACCTTTTTGTCACGAAGTTTATGATTGTTAGAAGGTTTCCTCTTTTAAAACCAATGATAAATTACAATGACCTTATAATAAGATTTTTTTTTTGTTTCGTAAAATATGGGAATCATTACATATGGTATCAGGGAAAAGGTTACAACACTTGGACCTTGAGCAGGGATAAATTATTTACTTAGCATGTATTTTCCGGTTTATGTAAAACTAACAAAACAATTATTGTTACAAACATAAAAATCTTTATTCTATTGTAATCATGGCAGCCCAAGATGATGCAAAAATCAGACTTGAGGAGAATCCTGAACAAAGGCCTCCTAAAGATCAAACACGAAAAAATGACGGAAGCTCACCTACCGAAGTTCTGAAAACTATGAGAGGTCTCATTGTTGAACTACAAGTTTTAAAAGCAGACAATGAGAAACTGAAAAAAGCACAACAGGAAGAACATGAAATAAATGAAGTCCTTATGCGAAATATAGTGACAAAGAAAACCCCTAAGAACGATAACCAGGAAGAAGAGGTCAGTAAAAGGGCCTCCAAGAATTTTGGGCTTGACGCAGAAAAATGGGACAACTCATCTGAAGGTACACCTTCAGCTAAAGATATAACAAAAATAGGCAGAAAAAGGAAACAAGTAGATCAGCTTGAGGGAGAGTTTAAGAAAATCAAACCATATACCCTTGATGGGGAATCCATAACAGGGGAGGAAGATGAAGCATGGTCATTAGACATCAAGAAGTATTTCCAGATATACAACTATTCCAACAATATGAAGGTCAGAATGGCCATCTATAATCTGAAAGGGAAAGCCAACATTTGTTGGCAATACCTGAAGTTGGCCAAGGGTCTAAAAGAAAAATAGATGGAATGGTCAGACTTTAAGAAATAGTACCTATCTGAAAGTTACTATGAAAGAAAAACCAAAGAATGTTATGAGCTACGACTCGGTCAAATGACTATGGAAGATCTGATAAACAAATTCCTGGAATTACTAAGGTTCGTGCTTTTTATCTGGGAGGACAAAGTGAAAATACAATGGTTCCTAAGCTATTTAACACAGTCCTATAAGGACATAATCGAATTTGATAATCCCAAGTCCTTGAGTGAATCATTCAGGAAAGAACGAATGTGTTATGACTAATACAATCATCAGTCAGAATTTCCAAAGGCTTGGAAAGAAAAGAAACAAGACCGAATGAACCAGTGGAAGAAGGGGTATTAGCCAACTCCTTATCGGAATGCAGCAAAAAGTTTTCCAAGGAAATATTTTCACTCCAACAATGAGAACACCCAAGGATGTGGTAAACTAGTAAATCTAGGAACAAAAAAGTTTGGGGACAACTACTTCAACAACCAAAACTACGGTTCACAACCTGCAGGAAGCCTCTACGGTGGGAGATGTGGGAAGAATCTTGCATCGGATAAATGCAGCCATGGATGGCTGACAAGTTGACCACCAGTCCTCTGTGGTGTAAATTGAAGGTAAAATTAATAACACTGGTATTTATGTTTTAATTGAACCTGGAGCTACGTTGAGTTATATCACTCTTGGTATAGTGGATTCAAATAAACTTAAGAAAACAAGACACGAAAAATCTTGGCTGGTACAACTAGCAACAAGAATGAAAAGAAAAGTAGTCGATTTTATTTCTGATTATGAGTTCAGTTTAGGTGGTCAAAAAATAAATACAAATCTGAACATTCTACCATTAGGGTATTATGATGTAATTATTGGAATGGAGTGGTTAGAAATACATAAAGAAGTGTTAAATTGTTATGAGAAATCACTCAAGTATAAAGACGAAAATGACACTGCTAGGACAATTCAAGGTATACAAAAACCAATCTCAATTAGACAGATTTTAGCAATGCAATTCAAGAAATGCATGAGAAAGGGTTGTCAAGTTTATGCCATCCAAGTAACAAAAATGCTAGAAAAAAAAATAAACTCAGCCTGGAGGATTTTTTCGTTTTGCATGATTTCAGAGATGTGTTTGTTGATGAGATACTTGAATTACCCCCAAGGAGGGAGATAGACTTTTCTATCGACCTACTACCTGGTTCATCCCCTATATCTAAAGCATCTTACCGAATGATTTTTCTGGAATTAACATAATTAAAAATTCAATTACAGGAATTATTGGACAAAGAATATATTAGACTGAGTGTTTCACCATGGGGGGCACCATTCCTCTTTGTGAAAAATGATGCAGGAGCATCGTTGGCAAGCGCACAGAGGCAGGACCACTCAACATGTGTGAGTTCTTTCAGAAATTCAACATTGGCGGTTGAAACTATTTTTTTGAAATCCGCCTTCACTCAGCGCCAGAATTCACCTTTGGAAGCACGCTTGAACCAATGCCGAATTTTACCCTTTGAGGCACGTTTTGAAAATTGTAAATAGAGAAGGAGTTTCCACTTCGACTCTGGAATGCGACTGAACTAAGATAGTGTAGGATGAATCTTAGAGTAGGTAAGTAGCCAGGGGAAACAATAAAACCATCTTTGGGTTATGTAGAAGTTTACACACCCAGTTAGAGAGAGTTGGAATACAGAAAAAAATTAGTTGTAAGAGAGGACTGCGAGTTAGAAGGAGAAAAAATGTTTTTGAGTTACTGTAATTTTGAATGTAATATGTAGCCATTGGGCACTTGTGAATATAACAAAATGGAAAATTGATCCAAATGTGTTGAGCTTGTAGTGTGTGTATTTTCCTATTATTTTTTGTTTTATAAACAAGTAAATGGAACTGTGAGATCTTGGTAGTTTCAATTGTTTCTCTTCATTTGGAGCTCTGCAAGGTGTGCATTGAGCCAGAGAGAAAACTTCGTGAATCTAAGATATCGAACTCTCTCAGACGCAAGGAGTGCACGGGAGCCAGAGTCTGAACTAGACAAAGCTCAGGAGGAATAACATTTTGAAAAGTGTTATCGGGATCCAGGAATCCATTCCCTGGAAGGAGCAACGATCGAGTCTTCACAGACTTAGAAATATCCTAAGTCGAAATCAAGTAAAATCTCAGGGGGAGGAACGTCGTCGAGCGTTGGATCGAAGTGGAAATCCCTATAGGCCGTCTGATTGAAGGAATGAGCACAGGATTTAACCCTGCATAGATCTAGGAGGAGAGTTCGAAAATACGAACAGACGGTGGAGAATAGTCGAGGAGGAACACCAAAACCCCACAGGCCATCAGATCAGGTAGAGTTGCAAGGAGGTTAGCGGCAAGAGTTTCTCAACGTTCATTTCGGGGCTTCATGTACTGAGAGGTGGAAGGATAGAGGGTCTTGTCCTTCAGAACCCCAAATCATGAAATCGTGAAGTCACGATTCGATCAGAACTGTTAATCATAGGACGATCTGGACCATTGGTCCATTTCGGGACTTCGGGTACCAGGAGTTGGAAAGATAGAGGTTCTAGTCCCTCAGAACCCCAAATCGCGATTCAACGTGAGTCATTGATCACAGGGATTATTGTGAGTCGTTGATTAAATGCCAAGGCATTTCGATGTTTCGACATTTGGGCATTTGGTATTTTCGGAGAACGGAGACTCCAAGGAGAAGGGATACCCTTTGTACCTTGATTTCGTGAAACTCAAAATCCCAAAATTAATAGGTGCTGGGAATTTCATCTTTTCGGCGACCGGAGACTCCAAGGAGTAGGGATACTCTTTGTATCCTAATTTCGTGAAATGTGAAATATCGAAATCGAGAGGTGTCGGGCATTTTGGATTTTTGACGATCAGAGATTCTAAGGAGTAAGGACATCTCGCGCATCCTGAGTTCGCAAAATGCGAAATCCCAAAAGAATAGGCCCCGGGTATTTTGGCTTTTCTGCGACCAGAGATCCTAAGGTGCAAGGATATCCCTTGCATCCATATTTCACTAAACACAAAATCCCGAAAAAGCGACCGCCGACCATTTTGGCATTTCGGCTACCAGAGGTTCGAGAGACCAGAAGACGGGACACTTGACTCGAGAAGTCCTAGTCCCCGATAAGTTCCTTTTCAGCTTGGCACTTGGTCACAACCCTTGGTCGCGTGTTGTGGGAGCTCACGCTTGACGCCCAAAAAATACAACCGAGCATTCATAAGGGATCTATGTAATTGTCCGAAGGGTTCCAGTTCGGAACCAGAAGATCCATTTTGGCTCCAAAATAAGAAGATCCTGACCAAGAGGTCGCGCAACCCTTAGGAGGGATAGGGGGTCTACATCAGGTGGTATCATAGCATCAGTTTTTTGTCTATAGACTTCAGGTGAAGGAAGAATAGAAGGAGACAGAGAACTTGGAGTTGTACTCTGTGTGTGACAGACAGTCAACACAATGCCGCCAAGAATATGAGAGCCATCTTTAGCCAAATGTGTTGTAGATAGGAAGATGCGAGAGCTTTGTGCCTGATTGGAAACAATGGAAGCAACACAGAGAAGAGCACCTGACATTGGGGATGTTAGTGATGCAGAAAGTGAAGAGGTTGAGGTTGAAGAAGCTACAGGAGAGGATTCTACAAAAGAACGTTTGTTGAGAGCAGTTGCTCGATTGGGAGGCAGAGATAAGATAGAGGTCCCCATGTATGAGGGAAACCTAGATGTTGAAGAACTGTTGGACTAGATAAGGTCCATGGACAAACACTTTGACTATGAATATATCGATGAGGAGAAGAAGGTGAAGCAGGAAGTCACCCGGCTAAAAGGGCATGCAACACTATGATGGGATGATATGCAGGGTGAGAGGAGAAGTAAAGGAAAACAGAGGATAAAGAGTTGGGACATGATGGTAGCCAAACTGAAGGCTAACTTCATACCCAAAGACTACCAGATCAATCTGTTCAGGAATCTATAGAACCTGATATAGAAATGGATGGCAGTCAAGGAGTACACCGAGGAGTTCTACCGGCTGAACATCATATCTGGACAAAGGGAGAGAGATGAAGAAAAATTCGCCAGGTATGTAAATGGCTTGAGATATGAGATCCAGCGCGAGATGAGCATGATGTCAGTAAGAACTGTGGAAGATGCTTATCAGTTTGCGTTGAAGGAAGAGGAGAAGCTGGCTAGAAAACAAAACCAGTAAGGAAGAGGTAAAATCTCGGTCCCAAACAAAAGAAATGGATTTAACCATGACAGAGCACATCAGTCTAAGGATGAGGCTGAGAAACCACACAATCTCTCAAAACGAGGAGGAAGTTCATGAGGAAGACAACGTGGTGGAAGAAACTCTTCTAGAGGAAGAGGCAGAGGAGGAGTAAGGTGCTATAAATGTATCAAGGTAGGGCACATGTCTTGGGAATGTCCCGAGAAGAAGAAGGAAGGAGGAGAAACTCACATTTCAAAATCACAACAAAGAGATGTTGAGGTAGAAGGAGTATAGGATGGAGCATCCCTAATGTTGAGAAAAGTTCTCTTAAAACCAGAGGCAGAAATTGAAAAGCCAGTGCAGAGAAACACTCTCTTCAGGATATCTTGCAAGACTAAGGACAAAGTATGCAAGGTGATCATTGACAGTGGGAGTACTGACAACCTAGTATCCACAGAGATGGTGGAGAAATTGGAGCTGAAGACAACTTCACATCCAAGGCCATACAAAGTCTCATGGCTGCAAAAAGGACACCAGGTAACGATCGCTAAACAATGCTTGGTTGAAATTAAAATAGGAGGATATAAAGATGAAATCCTATGTGATGTAATTTCCATGGACATATGCCATATTTTGTTGGGAAGACCATGGAAGTTTGACAAAATGTCATTCATGATGGAAGGAATAATACATATACATTGGAGAAGAATGGTAGGACGCATATGTTGTTGCCAATGGAGGAGAAGAGAGCGAAAGAGGAATCCATCACAAGCATACTTCTCATGAGCAGGAAGGAACTTCTGAAAGAAGTCAAGGAAGAAGAGGAGATGCAGTTCACTGTGGTGAGGAAGCCCAGAGTCATCCTTACAAGTACATCAGTGAATGATCTATCTGAAGAAGTTCAGGAGCTGTTGGATAATTTTGCTGATATAGTGGTAGATGAGTTGCCAAACTCATTTCCACCCATCAGGAGTATCAATCATCATATCGACTTGATACCAAAAACAAGCCTGCCAAACAAGGCAGCGTACAGATTAACACCTCGAGAAAATGAGGAGGTGAAGAACCAAGTCCAAGAGTTATTGGATAAGGGTTTGGTCAGAGAAAGTTTGAGCCCATGCATGGTACCAAATGTGTTAAGTCCAAAGAAAGATGGAGGATGGAGAATGTGCACAGACTCGAGAGCCATCAACAAGATCACTATTAGGTATAGATTCCCTTTACCAAGAATGGATGATTTATTGGATTTCTTAAGTCGAGAAAATTTATTTTCTAAGATAGACCTGAAAAGTGGATACCACCAAATCGGGATGAGAGAAGGTGATGAATGTAAAACAACCTTTAAGACGAATGAAGGCCTGTATGAGTGGCTAGTTATGCCATTTGGCTTAACGAATGCCCCGAGCACTTTTATGAGGCTGATGAATGAAGTTCTAAAATATTTCATTGGCAAGTTCGTGGTTGTATATCTAGACGATATAATGATCTTTAGCAAGACTAAAGAGGAGCATTTGAGACACCTAACACTAGTAATGAGGAGGCTACAACAAGAGAAGTTACTGATCAATTTGAAGAAATCCTCTTTTATGAAGACAAAACTCATTTATTTGGGTTTTTTGATCTCTTCGAATGAACTGAAGATGGATCCAGAGAAGGTGAAAGTGATCAGAGGATGGCCGTCACCAAGGAGCATGTTCGAGGTAAGGAGCTTTCATGGTTTAGAAAGTTTTTATAGAAAGTTCATTAGAGACTTCAGTGGGATTTGTGCACCAATGATGGATACAGTGAAGAAGCGACACAAGTCTTTTAAATGGACAGAGGAGGCTGAAAAGAGCTTCAATATACAAAAGGAGAAGATAATAGAAGGACAAATTCTGGTCTTGCCGAATTTCGAAAAGACATTCTAGGTAAGATGTGACGCAAGTGGTGTTGCAATAGGAGCAGTTCTGAGTCAAGAAAATCGACCTGTTGCCTATTTCAATGAGAAGATAAATGAGACTAAGAGGAAATACTCCACATATGACAAGGATTTCTATGCCATAATTCAAGCATTGAAGAAATGGAGGCATTATCTTGTCCTACAAGAGTTTGTCTTGTACAACGATAACCAAGCTTTACAATTCATAACCTGACAAGAAAAACTGAACCAGAGGCATGCAAAATGGGTTGAATATTTGCAAAATTTTACTTTTGTCATAAAACATATTGTTGGGAATCCTAACAAAGTTTTCGATGCATTAAGAAGGAGATGTTTAATTCTGCAGGAATTCCAGGTGAAGACCTTGGGGTTTGAACACCTTAAGGATATGTATTGTGATGATACATATTTCAAGGAGGCCTACGAATCATGTATAAGCCCTGTACTGAGATATAGAAGTCAGTGGACAGAGTATGTAGTTCAGGAAGGATTTTTGTTCAAAGGAAATCAATTGTGCATACCAAGATGCTTAATGAGGGACAATCTTCTCAAGGAGAAGCATAGTGGAGGATTGGCTGGACAGTTCGGCCATGATAAAACATTTGCACAATTGAGTAGCTCATACTATTGGCTAGGTGTGAGAACAAATGTGATAAAGTTGGTGAACATATGTAGAATTTTCCAACATGCAAAGGGGAAAAGACAGAATGTTGGATTGTATCAACCATTGCCAATACCAGAGAGGCCTTGGGATGCAATAAGCATGGATTTTTTGTTGGGATTGCCAAGAACACAAAGAGGATTTGATTCCATATTTGTGGTGGTGGATAGATTTTCAAAGATGGCACATTTCATCCCATGCCAGAAGACCAATGATGCAACATATGTTGCAGATCTATTTTTTAGAGAAGTTGTGAGACTTCATGGCCTATCCAGGAGCATTGTCTCAGACAGAGAAACAAAATTTTTTGGTCTCTTTTGGAGGACGTTGTGGAAGAGGATGGGGAAAGATTTTTCCTTCAACTCAGCGTATCACCCTTAGAAAGATGGGCAGACTGAGGTGGTAAATAGAAGTTTGGGAAACTTATTGAGAAGCCTGGTTACTAAACATCATAACCAGTGGGATCAGATTCCGCCACAAGTAGAATTTGCATACAATGAGTCACAAAACAGAAGCACTGGAAGGAGCCCATTCCAAATACTCTATGGAATGCAACCCAAGGGAGTTTTTGAGTTAAGGTACTTGGAACAAGGAGAGATCAGAAGCACTAGAGTAGAGGATTGTGCTGCTTAGATGCAGAGACTCCATGGTCGGATCAAAGAACAATTATAGAGTTCTAATCAGAAATACAAACACAGAGTTGATCATCATTGAAGGGAACTTCAATTTGAAGTGGGAGATCAGGTTTTAGCACATCTTAGGAAGGAAAGGTTCCCTAGGGGAACATATAACAAATTGAAGATGAAGAAGATATGACCCTGTAAGATCTTGAGGAAGTTTGATGCAAACGCCTATGAGATCAAGCTGCCAGATGGTGTGGGAATTTCACCCATATTCAATGTTTCAGACCTCTATCCTTAAAGGAAATATGACATAGAAGGGTCAGAAGATTAAGGAAAGATTGAGTGGGAGAAACAGATGCCTGTAGCAGAAAAGCCGCAAATAGAGAAAATTGTTGATCAGAGGATTGGCAAAAAGACCAGGAGGAAGACTTATTTTGAGTATTTGGTCAAATGGAAGGGACACCCAATAGAATATGCCAGTTGGGAAAATGAAGCTGCTATCCATAAGCAGGGAAAATTAGTAGAGGAGCTCATGGACATGAGTCCATGAATTTTTGTCAAGGGGAGTATGATGCAGGAGCATCATTGGCAAGCGCGTAGAAGCAGGACCACTCAACACATGTGAGTTCTTTTAGAAATTCAACGTTGACAGTTGCAGTTGATTTTTTTGAAATCCGCCTTCACTTAGCACTAGAATTCACCTTTGGAGTCACACTTGAACCAATGTCGAATTTTACCCTTTGAGGCACATTTTGAAAATTGTAAACAGAGCAGGAGTTTCCACTTCGGCTCTGGAATGCAACTGAAATAAGATAGTGTAGGATGAATCTTAGAGTAGGCAAGTAGTCAAGGGAAACCATAAAACTAGCTTTGAGTTATGTAGAAGTTTGCACACCCAGTTAGAGAGAGTTGGAATACAGAGAAAAATTATTTGTAAGAGAGGACTGCGAGTTAGCAGGAGAAAAAATGTTTTTGAGTTACTGTAATTTATAATGTAATATGTAGCCATTGGGAACTTGTAAATATAACAGAATGGAAAATTGATCCAAATGTGTTGAGCTTGGATTGTGTGTATTTTCCTGTTATTTTTTGTTTTATAAACAAGTGAATGGAACTGTGAGATCTTGGTAGTTTAAATTGTTTCTCTTCATTTGGAGATCTGCAAAGTGTGCATCGAGCCAGGGAGGAATGTTGTGGAATTGTTTTCTCTTCACTGGGAGCTCTGCAAGGTGTGCATCGAGCTAGAGAGAAAATGCCATGAATCTGAGCTATCAAACTCCCTCAGATGCAAGCAGTGCGCAGGAGCCAGAGTCTGAACCAGACAAAGCTCATGAGGAATCACATTTCAGAAAGTGTTATCGAGATCCAGGAACCCATTCCCTGGAAGGAATGAAGACCAAGTCTTCACAGACTTAGAAATATCCTAAGTCAAAATCGAGTAAAATCTCAGGAGGAGGAATGTCGTCGAGCATTGGATCGAGGTGGAAATCCCCACAGGCCATCTGATTGAAGGAAGGAGCACAGGCTTTAACCCTACATAGATCCAGGAGGAGAGTTCAGAAATCCAAACGGATGGTGGAGAATCCTTGAGGAGGAACACTGAAACCCCATAGGTCATCGGATTAGGTAGAGTTGTGAGGAGGTTAGCGACAAGAGTTTCTCGACATTCATTTGGGGAGTTCGGGTACCGGGAGGTGGAAGGACAGAGGCTCTTGCACTTCAGAACCCCAAATCATGAAATCGCGAAGTCACGATTCAATCAGAACTGTCAATCATAGGGCGATCTAGACCGTTGGTCCATTTCAGGACTTCGAGTACCGGGAGTTGGAAAGATAGAGGTTCTAATCCCTCAGAACCCAGAATCATGAAATAGCGAAATCGCGATTCGACATGAGCCGTCGATCACATGCATTATTGTGAGCTGTTGATTGAATGCCAAATAATTTCAGTGTTTCGGCATTTGGGCATTTAAGCTTTTCGCCGATCGGAGACTCCAAGGAGAAGGGATACCCTTTGTACCCTGATTTCGCGAAATGCGAAATCCCAAAATTAATAGGCGTCAGGCATTTCGTCTTTTTGGTGACTGGAGACT
The DNA here is from genome assembly GCA_010110895.2 of Picea sitchensis. Lineage (NCBI taxonomy): Eukaryota > Viridiplantae > Streptophyta > Pinopsida > Pinales > Pinaceae > Picea > Picea sitchensis. The sequence continues at coordinate 78,357 of SNQJ01S0029038.1, read as the reverse complement.
CCAAGGAGCAGGGATACTCTTTGTATCCTAATTTTGTGAAACACGAAATCCCAAAATCGAAAGGTGTTAGGCATTTTGGCTTTTCGACGATCGGAGATTCTAAGGAGCAAGGACATCTCATGCATCCTAATTTCGCGAAATGTGAAATCCTGAAAGAATAGGCATCGGGTATTTCATCTTTTCAGCAACTAGAGACCCAAAGGTGCAAGGATATACCTTGCATCCCGATTTCGCAAAACACAAAATCCCGAAGGAGCGAGTGCCAACCATTTCAACATTTCGGCTACCGGAGGTTCGAGAGACCAAAAGACGGGACACTTGACTCGGGAAATCCTAGTCCCCGATAAGCACCTTTTTGGCTTGGCCTTTGGTCACATCCCTTGGTTGCGCGCTGTGGGAGCTCACGCTTGACACCTGAAAAAGACAACTGATAATTCGTAAGGGACCTCTGTAATTGTCGGAAGGGTTCCAGTTCGGAACCAGAAGAGCCATTTCGGCTCCAGAATGAGAAGATCCTGACTGAGAGGTTGCGTAGCCCTTAGGAGGGATAGGGGGTCTACATCAAAAAAGAAGGGTGAAACTATGATATTATGCATCGATTACAGACAATTAAACAAAATGACGATTAATAACAAGAACCCCTTACCTAGGATAAATGATCTATTTGATCAAGTAGGTGGGGCAAAGATTTTATTGAAATTGGATTTACGATTTGGTTATCACTAGGTTAGGATAAAAGATGAGGACATAAGTAAAACAACACTCTGAACGAGATATGGACATCACAATTTTTTTGTTATACCTTTTGGACTCACTAATGTGCCATCCACGTTCATGTGTTTAATGAACAATATTTTCAGTCTACTTGGACAAGTTTGTGTTGGTATTTATTGATGATATTCCAGTATATTCTAAAACAAAAGAAGAACACGAAGACAACTTAAGGATAGTTTTGCAAACATTAAGGAAGCACAAACTATATGATAAATTCAATAAGTGTGACTTTTATCAGAAGGAAATACAGTACCTAGGACATGTAATATCTACAGAATGCATTGTAGTCGATCCTGAGAAAATAAGAGCCATGATGGAATGACTAATTCCTAAGGACGTAGAGGGCATACGGTCATTCATGGGAATCACCGAATATTATCACATATTTATAGAGGGATTTTCCAAAATTGCATACCCTATAACATTGTTACAAAAGAAGGGAACCATGTTTAAATGGTCACAGAAATGCCAAGACAATTTCAATAAGTTAAAGGAATTGTTAACGACAACACCCATTTTAAAGGTACCAGATCTGGACAAAGACTTCGTCGTCTGTGTAGATGTGAGTAAAGAAGGACTGGGTGGTGTCCTAACTCAATAAGGGCACATTATTTGTTATGAGTCATGAAAACTAAAGGAACACGAACAAAACTACATCACTCATGACATAGAGTTAGCAGTTGTAATACACACCTTACAAATGTGGTGGCACTACATAATGGGAAAAAAAATTCTGTTATTGACGGATAATAGTGGTGCGAAATTTTTGTTTAGTCATCCAGACCTTAATGCAAGGAAAGCAAGATGGCTAGCCTTCTTGAGAAAATTTAACTTTGAGGTAAGACATATCAAGGGTAAGGAAAACAAGGTGGCTAATGCTTTAAGAAGAAGAGTTCATGGGTTGTTTGAAATAAACATTAGCAGGGCAGAAAGCGATCTTGAGCAGAGGATAAAGGTTGTAGGTGATAACGATGAAAATTGCACTAAAACAGTGGCATAATTAAATAACACTACAAAAAATTCTAAAAAAACATATCTGAGTTTGGATAACAATGGTCTACTATGATTTAAAAACAGAATATACATACCAGATTCGACAAAGTTAAAGTTAACAGTTTTGGATGAACTGCACAAGAAACCATATTCTGGTCATCCAGGATACCAGAAAACGATAACAACACTAATAAAGTTATTCTATTGGCCTAATATGAAGGGAGAAACAAGATAATACTTAGCTAGGTGTCAAGATTGTCACCAATTAAAATCCGAACACCAGCATCCAACCGACCTGTTGCAATTGTTACCTATGCCGAAATGGAAATGGGAGACTATATCGTTGGACTTTATTATAGGTTTTCCTAGAAATAAAAAACAAAATGATTCAATTATGGTGGTAACCGATAAAATTAATATTTTTTCACACTTTATTCCTAAAAAGTCTACTTTTAAATCCATTAACATCGGTGAAATATTCATGAAAGAAATTTTTAGACTGCACAGTATTCCTAAAATGGTGATTTCGGATAGAGACATAAAATTTACATCTGCTTTTTGGAAGGAATTGTTTGCAGGGTTAAATACTAACTTGAATTTCAACACGAGTTATCATCCACAAACGGATGGGCAGACTGAATGAAGAACCCAAATCATAGAATATATGCTCTGCGTGTATGTAAGAACAAAACCGAGTAAGTGGGAATACTACCTACACTTGGTGGAATTTGCATACAACAATGGGTACCAAACTTCAGCTAAGATGAGCCCTTTTGAAGTACTATAAAACTCCGATTAGATGGGATAACCCAGTTGAAAGACTCATGGTAGGACCAGAGATGCTCCAGGAAATGGAGAGCACGGTAAGAAAAGTACAAGAGAACTTAAAAGAGGCACAGGACAGGAAGAAAAGTTACACAGACCAGAAAAGAAGACACCTGGAATTTCAAGTGGGATACCATGTCTATTTAAAAGTCAAAGCCTGAAAATTTTCACTAAAATAGGAAATTGTGCCAAGTTGGCACCCAGGTTTTTTGGCCCTTTCAAGATCTTGGCTCGAATTGAACCTATAGCATACCAACTTGCACTTCCTACCAATCTAAAAATCCATAATGTATTTCATGTTTCTTTGTTAAAGAATTATGTTCATGACCCTACTCATATGATCGATTGGAACTTGGTGCAGGTGGAACCAGAAGGCAAGTTCCAAGAGGAACCTCTACACATTCTGGACAAGAGAGAAATAACACTTTGGAATAGAGCCCTCGCCCAGGTAAAAGTGCAATGGAAGCACTTTATTCCTGAGGAGGCCACTTGGGAGTTGGAGGGATATTTGCAGAAATCTCATCCAATATTGTTCCAAGAAAGGAATGAGCACTGAGGACATTTTTCTATTGAAGGGGGACAGGATGTAACAGCCCCAAAAATCAATTATTTTAAATCTTAAAATTGCTTAGGAAATTATTTCAGTTTTTAGTAAATTTGAAATTGGAAAATTATTGCCATTTATGGCAATTTCGAATTTCGAATTTAGTTAATTGTAATTAATGATTATGACTTTTGTGAAGATATCTGATTTCACCCAGCTAATTATTTGACTATGAAACTTGTATGAAACAAAATATTTTATATTTATTGCTGATGGACAAATGGAACAACTAGGTTAAAATCAACTGACCATGACTCCATGAAAGGGGAACATGTTGGAACTACCTCAGGGTTGAATGTGACAAGTGGAAAATCAGGAATTTAGCCATTGGCTGCCCCTAAAAATAAGGGATTTTGGAAGATGCAAAAATTCCCGAGGGGAAAAGGACCTAGGAACATTTTCTTTTGGATATATAACATATGGGAGGAGGGAGGACGTTGCCTAGTATGATGGGAAAAAGAAAGGATCTCTTGTTGTTATGAACACTACTTGTTGAGTGTGAGGGAAGGAGAAAACTGCTAAAAAACTGAAGGACTATTGCTGATGAGGAGTTCTCAGTTCGCCCTCATGGACATATGGTCAGGCTAGGGGGTGAACATAACAAGTGAATTGGCTGTTATGTTCTAAGGTTGGAAGGAACTTGTGTGTTCCATTTGTTGTTCGGTAATTTTTTCAGATATGTCTATCTTCTCCTTATCTATCTAAATGTCATTGTGAATTATTGGCTAATAGGATTTCATCTGTTTAAATATGAATGAGGTATTTTGTTTATTAAATTATGAAGGAATGTAGTGAAAAGTAGGATAGACTCTCACAGTTTAACTTTAGCTATTGAGAAAACCCTACTAAGTAATTTGACTGGAATGAAAATCGAATGGTGGAAATATACCATAAAATGTAACTGTATTAATATATTTCTACTCCATTATTTTATGTTAGAAATTATAGCCAGTTCGGTGGATCATATACATCTAATTATTATGTTTTACAAGTGAATATCTGTTTAGTAATCACTATTATGGATGTAACCTGATATTTTCGAACATTACATACCTAGACTACATATATATACATCTCTATGGATTACCTCTTGATTTTGGACGATTATCCTATCACATTTAAACTTTTGTGCAAATGATTGTATATAATAGGAGACAACTATGTATGAAAATACATATATAAACATATATGTATAGAGATAACCATATGAATTACAAGACTCAATTCAAAATCCTAAAGTATGTAAATCAATAGGTTCTAATGATATAATGGAGGACGATTAATTTTGACTGGTCATATAGTAAGTCCTCGAAATAATAAATAAAAACGAACTGAATCTTCCAATGTAAACGAAGTTCTAGAATGAAATACTAGAGGAGCGAAAGCCCGATGAATTCAGAACTAAAAATGGAGATTTCTGGAACCCTTTAATGTATATACACATATTTGGATAAGTTAATAACTTTTCTAACAAATAATAAATTTCTCTAGCCTATGTATAAGTCAGATATCAATGAAATAAAAGAATGCAAATAACTCTGTTGACCACGACGAAGTTTCTGAAAATAAAATAATACAGGAGAAAATTAAATGTATTGAAGACATGTTGTTTGGATTCATCTAAATTATAGGTATATACATATTCGGTGATAGTCAAGATTCACTATCCATTTTAGAATTCTAAATATAACATATCCAATACAACAAAACAAGGAATTGACCGATTGAGTTTCCTCCACTTAAAATCGACTATACAATCTATGAACCATGGTGAAATTCCTATTCATTACGCCTTAATACTTTATTTTATACAGAGGCAAGGTTTCATCTCTTAGGGATTTATTCAAATATGAATACATAGCTAAATTAACTGCCATATAAATCTTGTACTTTTACCCACGATAATTGTATGCTAATTTATTCACACAATAGAACCTGAAAAGTATTGTTTAAGTGCTACTTTTAGAACCTGAGTACCTTTTGTACAGGATGTGATTCCAAATCGGGAGACTTCAGGTATCAACAGTCCTGCGAGAAAAAAAGGACAGTAATGAGAAAAATAATTTAACAGAGTTCAAATAACGAATTAGATTAAAATCAAAGACAAATTCTATGCTACAGGAATATCATATCTTTGATTCTCAACATCACTTAACCTACGGTCTGGATCTATCATTCCATCTGTACGATTGAGGAAGAAATCCACAAACTGTAAGGGAGAAGTGGGCCAAGGTCTATCTGATGGGTACCCTTGCAAAAACTGGGTCCCATCATTAGATCGTGATAAACAATTCTTTAACTTTGATTTACCAGAATGAAATAAAAGGAACTGTTGAAATTAAAATGATTAAAATACGCAGAGAATGGACATTATCAAATTGTATAGATTTGTAGAACCTTTAAACCCATGAGACTTCACCCTTGCCACTGTAACAAAGATATACGTTGACGGTCGACCGTAATAGACAACGAGATTCTACAGGGATTCGAGGAACCTGGAAAACCCTGTTGTCTTCCTTCTTATAAAGATGAGACAAAAACATTTTCTTGTTACCTAATGACCATGTGCCTCTGAATGAAGCATAGGGTAAATTATCTCAGGGAATATTTAAAAAACTCTAAAGATTAATAATGTGTAGTGAAACCATCACTGTATTCAGTTAGGTTGAGCCACGGTTAGGGAAAAACCTGCATAAATATCTATTATGTACAATGAATAAAGAAAAACCTACAACATCCTACAACAAGGAATTATGGTTCATAAACCAAGAAAGCCAGAACTCCTTATGGTGAGGTCGGGAGGTGAAGTATAAAGGTTCAATGCAATGAAATGCGACCTATACCTACAGAAAATATAGTAGGATGTCAACCTTAGAAAAATGATTATCACTCATTGGAGAATCGAACTCAACCTCAACAAAGAACCCTTATAAAATAATTATAATAGAGGGTTACAACTTTTAGCAGTGATGTTATCCTACAGGTGTCGGATCATGTTATCATTGATTCCAATGGTTTGATTGATTGATGTCAAGTGATTGCTTGATTTCAAAGGATTGATTGATTGATTATTTATGTAATATAATATGTATTGTCCTTGATGAGAATGCATAGATGAAGATGGATCAATGAGTTGTCATTGATAGATGATGAAGATGGATCG
>SNQJ01S0029038.1:46526-71988 GCA_010110895.2 Picea sitchensis | reverse complement strand
AATGAATAATTGTTGAATGCTAATTGATGAGTTTTTGTGCAAGAGGGAAGTTTTGGGAAAAAGAGCCCCACACTCATTCACCCCCCCTCTAAGTGTGGTAGGTGTGTCCAACAACAGGAACATTCTAAGATGAAAAACACTTTAGGGTTAAAGAAAATAATTCTTCGGATACATGTCAAAAAGAGGCTGGAAAAACTATGAAGTGACAGAACCTAGTTTCAATCGACTTTGACTCTAATATAGTAGTCTAAGCTCCTACATAAAATCTATCACATAACAGATAAACAAGTCTTTTGAAAACATCAAATCCTGAGAGGACACAAAAAGAGCCTACATATCATTACCAGATGGTGTAACCACATAATACAAATAACAAATAACCATCGTAGAAGAAGCTTACCTTGCAAAGGTTCCAATCAATGTTCTCTAAACGCTCCTTTCATTGATGTGAGTACCAGCTTCACAATGGTTGGTCACTACACCAGGTCGAAGAGTAACATAGGTCGTTTGAAAATTTTCTTATTAAACAAAGGGATAGGAATTGACTAAATCAAACAATGGTAAAACCTCTAAAGATCCTAGTAATGGTGACGAGTAATATCTGTGCCGAGGACATGTGATCTGTGTGAGGTGGCGAGAGTGCAATGGGCATGAAGGCTTAGCACTAGCCCAAAGAGTACCCCACAGGTTTCCTTGTTTAATGTTGTAGTTAGGGTCATTAAATCCCGACAGTGCGCCCCCTGCCACCTTATTTATCTCTTAGTTATGGAGAAGAACAAGTGTAGACCGGTTAGGGTTTTATAATGTGCACCACTTCTCATTCTGGTTGGGTTTTAATTTGTAACCTTATCCTAGTAAATTCTTGGATTCTGTTAGTTAACTTGTGGTCGTTCGAACAGTAACCATGACCCTTTGCGCTAGTTACATTTTCCTGAGTTTTAATACTTGCATAAATAATCACAATGATAATAACAAATGATCATAAGTGTTAAGGGTAATGTTTATTATGCCATGGGATTTGTGCAAATAGGAAAGAAGTCATATAGTTTGCAAACAATGGGTACCCTATAATGAATACCAAAGGAACCTAAGCCTTAAGTATTTGTTTTCACCCTCGCTCTTATGGAGGGTAGAGTCAACATGTCACACTATATATGTGCACCTCATTATACAAAATCTTACATCCATGATAAGAAGTGGAAAGATCAAGCTATGGATTCCCAAGGGAGTATTGAAAACCTTTATGTCACGAAGTTTATGATTGTTATAAGGTTTCCTCTTTTAAAACCAATGATAAAATATAGTGACCTTATAATAAGAAAAAGAAAAAAAATTGTAAAATATGGGAATCATTACACTCTAAATATGATTTGCATGAGTCGATACTTATCCAACTTAGTGCACCATATTTAGTAGGTTTAACATAATCATCCATCCATGTTGTCATGTTATACAAATTGTCAATGTCATTTCCTCTTGTTGTCTTTATGTATCTCTTTCCTTCTGTTGGGTCCACTAGTGCAGTAACTTTCAAATCTTCAACTTCAAATATCATTTCCCTCTTCTTCAAATTAATGATTTCATGGTTATCAAATTTCCATTCAAGTCCCATAATTGTTGGATATGGTTGACTATCATCCATGATCTAAATAACTTCAAATTATTCCACACTATGCACCCCATCTATGTTCAGAGGTACTCCTGTCAATTGACAAATTGGTACTATTTTGTGTTGATTCACGATCCTTAACTAAAAAGGAGACCATACTATCTTAGGTTTACCCATCATCTCCTAGGTCTACTTAGGTAAAATATTCACATCAGACCCCAATTCTAATATAACATTATCCACATCATATTCCCCAATTTATGCACTAAATCTAAATTCTTCATTGGTCATCTTCCTATGAAGTACCTGATTCAACACACTTTGTGAGATGGGAGTTTCCCTTACTTGTTTGTAGTGAAAAATCATGTCATATAGTGTATTCATTGCAATTTCATCTTTTTGTATCTCTACACAAGTCCTCAAGAATTCTCTTATAGTTCTTACCTTCCCATCTTATTTCTCTGGCACAACGTGATCTCTGGCATGAGGCATAGATGATGTTGATGGTCACCAATCTTTACCAAGTACCTATTTTCTTTCCTTATGATATGTCTCATTTTATTATTGAGGATCAAAGGGTGGCATTAGTCTTGTTGACCTCCTTGCCCATTACTCAGTCATTTCCTTCATTTGTCACATCAACTCATGTTCTATCTCCTCTATGTGTAACAATTGATATTCTAGGTCCTTCATTGCATTTTTCAACAAATATGTTTTGCACATTTTGATTTGGATTCTAGTTTTGGTCCCATATGGCCTTCCATTTCACAACTAGTTGAGTACAATATTATGTTGCATGGTCCAGTGCTATGTAGTATGTTCACGTTGTACATGGATCCAGGCATTCATTGGCCAAGTTTCCATGTTGATTACAAATGTAACATATAATTGGTCCTCTTCCTCCCCTACCAAAATTTTGTCTACATCTACCTCTACCGAGATTTCCCATGTTTCCTAGATTAAATCATCTTTGATTATTATATTAGAGAACACCCCCTTATGTCGCAACATTCTCCTCCTAAATATTGTACATATATTTAGTGCAGTCCCTCATTAAATCAAATGCTTGACAATCCTTCTCTTCATGTCTGACTGACTTTAAAAAAAATTGAAAAAACTTCATTGGTGTACTCTGATACTTTTGTAGTAATGGAAACTAAGTTGGATGATGTCCCCATTTCTTACATATATCTCAATACCCCCCTCTTGGTAATGGATTCGATGCTCTAGTCACCAAATACTACGTGAATGTTAGGCATTCGTCCTTTTGATGGCCTTCAGTCCTACACTTGGTACTCCATACTTGTTCACATTTCTCCTTCCCTTTTGTAAATTCTATCAGTTGAATCGTCAAAGAATCCAACTGCATCTGAACCTGCAACATCCCTCCACTATCTCCGACATGGGATGATTCTAATTTCATTGAAATTTCCAAAGCCTCAAGTTGCGACACAACCTTATGTTGAATCAATGCCCTGCGAATGTGTGGTAGAACTCTTCCAATAAACCATTCTTGATGTTGTTGATCGGGGAACTAGAAATTCATCCTAATCATCAAATCCTTGAAGATTTGATTGAAGACCCATACTGACTCTATTTGCACATGTTTAATCTCTTTTAGTTTTGTAATGTACTGTGAATCAGAATTTGGCTTCTTGAACTCTTTCAGCAACGCTTTCCTTATCTCCTCCAAAGTCCTTTCCTGTCCTATAGGCATGGTAATTTGTAGATTCATGTACCAAAATAATGCATGGCCTTGAAATGTTGTTGTTAAGTACGGAATATTCGCATCCTTATCTTGGACATTCTTTACATCCCAAATTGTCTCATAAACAAATAGATGTTGTTCTGGGTCCTCTGACCCAACTCCCTGGAACTCGGGCAATATGAGGGTGTTTTTAACCCTTCCATGTTTATTTATGTATTCCCTCCTCTTGGTGATGTTAGTTGAATTTGACTATGGACATTTCTTCCACCACTCTGATTTCTACTACTCTGTCCTCACGTGCTAACTATAACTGCTTTTGATAAGTACTCAATTGTTATCTATGAATGCAGTGATGCACATGGGGTCATGAATTCAACACAATATCTAGTCTAAGTAGGAACTACTGGCTCTTCTATTGTAGGAATGGAATGGGATACCTCTCCCTTTCCTATTATGTGTGTTATTTCCACGATTTAGACTATTGCAGAAGGTTCTTCCCCCTCTGGCTCATTGTGCGACCCTCCTTTATCAGCCCCATTCTTTTGCCTCTTGAAACTCCTTCCTCCACACAATACTCCAAACTTTTCTTGTTCCTTTGGTATACCCTCTTCAATCCTCTACATCCTCAGTCTCTCCCTTTCTTCTTCATCGCTTCTTTTATTCTCTCTTATTCTTAGACGATCCTCTTGTCATCCCTCGATTCCCCTATGCGTGCAAACCCTTCAGTAGTCAGATTCCATCTCCTTCATGCAATTATCATAAAACAACATATTTATCCATGTACTTAATGATTTCATGAACCTTCCACACAGACCTTTGAACAAGTCCCTTTCTACAACACTATATGAATGGATACAATCTATTGTAAAATATGTGATATATCCTCCAAGTATGTTATCTGACTAGAAATCATCTGCGTGAGTAGTTCGGTTACTTACGGAATTCATTTTTCTTATCAACTCAAGAGTCCAATTCATCGACGTTGTAGTTCAATACCTTCATGTATTCTCCACTAATATTTCTAACCACTCTATCGAGCTAATTTGAAATTCACCAAAGAAACTTTCATGCAGTTTTTTGTACACATACCTTTCTTCATTACTCATTTGAGGGTTTGTATTATGTTCTAGAGGAAACTCTCATTCCCTCCTTTCCAACCACTATGATATTTATTTCATAGTCATCCTCCAAAACATTCCCTCAATCATTAATTCTAGGTCTCGGCATCATAACCATTTGTTGGCACTATGCACGGTTGTAAGGCCCTAGGTTTGAGTTATATATGACCAACAAAACCCTTTAGACACTTACACTTTCATCATCACCTACATGAAGATGAAGTCTCACCTGAGTTATCTATTGCGTCTATAGAAACCAGGTTTTCGTAGTAGTGAGCGAATAGGAGGTGATTTTTAAATTCATTCTTACTTATTGGTTATGTGTGCATTGTTTTGTATTTGTTATTCATTAGCTACTTAGTGATTTCATATTCATACTACCATTATATTCCACATTACAACATAAACTGATTATTGTAATAGTTGTAACACTTGCGCAATGATTCCACATGTTGTAACCTAGGTATGCACCCCTTCTCTTTCCCTTCTTTACCCTATACATCCATCAAGTATGATTTTTTTTTTGTTTGCTAATCTTATTCTCCATGATTTAATCACTTGGATTCAATGGCCCCTACCCATATTTACTTATTTTTCACCATCTTTTTCTTTCTTGAAAGGTGATTATATGTTCTATTTTGAGTTTGAAAATACTTTTCATCATGTTTATCACTAATTGAGCATGCAACAGGCCGACCAAGTCCTTTTTTTTCACATGAGATATCCAAAAGAAAAATGAAGCAATTCAAAGCAATGGATTTCGGGCTTAGATTGTGAGCAAATAGACAGGTCAATTTTTTTACGGTGGAGATCCAATAGTCAATTCAGATCAATGCCTCTCATGCATTCATAATTCAAAATCGCATGGGGTTTAAGAAAAAGAACGAACCCCGAAAGTATCGGAGCCCAGAAGGGCCGGAGTGGACCCTCACTACCACATCACTTCGCGAGTTTGTTTATTTGGTATTTTTTGGTTCAGAACAAGCGTGAAACTCCGAAGTCCTGGAGCCCTGAATTGCCAGAGTATCAGAGTCTTTTTCATCTGACGTCATATGCAACTTGTCGGTTGAGTCTAGATGACACGTGGCACTCATTTCTAGTACTTTGGTTACATCATCTTCTCTTTTCTAGGTGACACATGTCACTCCTCGTTTATTGACATGTCATTGACTATGACATCATGCTACCATGTCACTCTGTGAGGTCAGTTATTTGGGAGATATGTATACTCGGCATTCAAAAGCTCCAGAACCTCAAAGAGTCAGAGTTTCAAAGTCTCAAAATTCTTAGTGATAAAATATATTAATCTCGGGTTAATTAGCAAAAGTGTTGGTTAATGAATTCATGAGATTATCACTCTGGGAAATTTTCATTGAGAGAAAACATAGTTCTACGGAGCCCCGAATGCCAAAAATCCTAAGACACGCGACATTCATCTGTTGAGATGCATGGCATTCATCTATTATGACACATGGTACTCATTTCAAGAACCTTTGGGCAAATCATCTACTCATTTTCAGGTGACACATGTCACTCTCTTTTTGTGACATGCTAGTTATTGTGACATCACATGGTCATGTCGGATCTAGGAGATCGCCACTCAGAAAGATTTCAATTAAGAGAAAACATAGTCCTCTGAAGCTCCGAAGTGTCAGAGCCCCGAGGTTCCAAAGCCTCACTGCCACATCACTCTGCAATATTGTCACTCTAGGAGTTCACTCCTCTGGGAGATATGTATACTTTGCACTCCCAATCTCCCAAACACCAAATTTACAAAGTGGCTTATCTTCCTTTATTGCATATTTTGAAGTTTTTTAAATGACGCCAAACTAGGAATGTCGAGCCAGTAAAATGAATCATATTGCTCATCTGATAGAATATACATGATTGTCAATAGGTACATAACTGAAGCTGCAGGTCCAGTCCTTACAACTCCATAATCGATAATTGGAGAAACTACACGCCTAGACTACATAAGGAATATCAGAGACTCTGAAAAAGCACCATAAGACTTGCTTCTTCCCCCCCAGGATATAAATTGAAGAAAAACGCTGCCAATACATCCATTTATCTCTGAGTGGCCTCCAACAGTGTGAATGGATGCTGGTGCTTGATACAAAAATACATTTTGTCACTCCTATTCAATTTCTTTCAAATCTCAGTTCTCCCCAGTATATGCATCAGTATAGTTTCATTGCTAGTAGTAGTTTTTAGTTGTTTAAAAGTTCAAGATTGTTTAGATTAACTTAACAAGTGGTATTTTATGTGTGATAAGAACCACTCCTTTTTTTTATTAATTCAAGTTATAAATTTACATTCATATACTCCAGCAGTGTTTTATCTAAGTTAATAAGTAGTTTTACAACTGGTAGTGTAGAGTTAAGCCTCAGTCCCAGATGGACGAGATCCTTTGCAAATTTGATAAATATGCATTTTTTGTATGATTTGAGGGTTCGGTTTTTAAGACAAGAATATCAATACATCAATTTGGTTGAACCTATTATATGCATGGATTAAATCTCTCTACCTGGTGAATATAATTTTGATGACAATGTTTCATCCTAATCTTCATGTTTCTTTTATATTATCTTGAATGCAGTTTTGATCTATGCGAAGTACATTTGATTTCCTTCATCTGTTTTATAACTTATCTTTACTAATACGCAACCTGTAAAACAACTAATGTTATGGTGAAGATTTTTTTTTATTGCAACTTGTGGGATTAATTGTGTTTTTGATACATGTTTAATGTCTTGAAATGATATTTTAAGTATTAAACTTCTTGCAACATATTATTCATTGAGTGGTTTGTTTTCCCCCTTTGTTTTTATCTCTATTGTTTCACTTGTCTATCAATTGTGTGCCACCAACCAAGGAGGACCCTCATCCATATAATTTTTCCAACCCCACCATGTTCTTGTCTATCAGTGTTTCATGGAAACCTGGACAGGAGATCTAGCTAAAGCATACACACACAAAGCTTATCAGAAAAAGGAAGAGATATACACAATGAAGAATGAGAATCCATGCATATTATTATCTTATCAATGAGTGAGTGATCTTTAATCATATAGGCAATGACATCCTATAATTAAGAATGCATGCATAATAGTGATGGTATAAGATTAGAAAGTCTAAAATAGAACTAGTCAGTTAAGTCCCACTGAACTAGTGTTACTCCCACTAAACTAGTGTGATGAAAATATAAATTTCCCCAACACCCCCCTGAACATCACTATGGAGTAAAAATGAGTCTCGACTATTAGGCCATATTAGGTACTCATGTATAATGCAACTAATGAACATTGAAGAAAAGTGAGGAAAGAGGGAAAACTGCGTGGGAATAAAACCCCCCCTCAAAAGATAATGTATCAAAAGAAGAAAATGGCAGCTTCTAGGAAACTATATTCTTCACTGCAAGATGATCCCACAAAGTCTGAAACTTCTACTTACTGAAAGTATTCGTGAAGATGTAGAAATATTTATGTATCTGATGAAGTCCTTTGGCAACCTGTCGAGCCTTGTACCTCTTGATCCTTTGGACCCATCTGCACCTTAAAATATTCATTTCTGGTGGAAGGGGAACCATATGCCAAGTCTGATTCTCTAGGAGAGAGTCATTATCCTCCTTCATGGTTGCTTGCCATAATCAATTTCCCACAACCCTATTGTAGTTTTGTGGATCGGTAGATTGAACCATATAGAAATGCATGGGAATCGCAAGTTCTGAAGCTGAAAGTACATGAGAAGGCTCCTCATGTCGAGATTGAGTCATCCTCGAATCCAATTGATTCGTTGCAAGGTTTCCTATTGCATGAAGTGTGGTCTGTGCCTTCTTGGGAATCTGTTGAAGCTCCGACGTTGGCTTCTTATCTGGATGTACTACCAACTTATTTCCATGTATAGAATTTGAGTGTATGGAATCATCTCTAATGTCTGAAACTGATGGAAGAACACGAGTATATGCATCTTGCACTAGAGGTGCATGAAAAGTACTCTCCTTATGTGTAAGTAGAAAAGAGGATTCATCGTCATAAAAAATTAGTGAATTTATACAACCTTGACTTGTGATCCACCTCACCAGTTTCAATGATGGAATTGTCATGCATGTCAATTACTGAAACTGAATCTGATGTGAATTCAACCTTTTTACCCTTCTGAGTGATCTGATAAACTGAGAGAAGATTCATAGAAATATTTGGAACATGTAGAACATTCTCAAAACTTCCATTGTGGAGTTCCACTCTTCCTTCTGCTACTACTGCTGCTAGAGTATCATCCCTCATGAGAATATGGGGTCTTGAGCATGGACTCAAAGAAGAGAAAACTTCCTCTTTAGTTTCCATATGATAGGATGCACCAGAATCTATAATCCATGAATCAAATGAGGAATGAATTGCAACCAGAGCATGATGATTACCTTTCTTAGGAGCATGATATTCTTCCTTATGCTTCTTGACTCCCTCTGGAATCAAGTTTCCAAGGTTGCTATGTTGAAGTGCTTGTGCATTTAGATTCTTCAAGATTCGATTTATTGCAGTAAGTGCATTTCTTTCCCTTCTTTGTCTTCTTGGAATCTGAAGAGTCTTTGGAACCTGAAGAATCATTAAAGGGTTTTGAATACCCCCCCTTTTTGTTTTGTTTGGATGACCCTTTTCCATCATGCATGGTGAGTGCATGTGCTTTGGGATCTTTGATTAGGCCCATCTGTACGAGTTTTGTCTGCTCTTGTGTAAGACAATCAATGAACATAGCCAACGTAAGCATTTTCCAATTTGTTCCAAAAAGACATCTTCTAGAATGGAAATTGGAGACATACACAATGTATTCTGGTCCTAGCTTGGCCAAGATTGTTAGAATAAGTTGTTTATCTTGTGTAGACATGTCAATACCACATTCATCCAAGCTCAAAATCAAAGATTTAAATTTAGTAAATAAATCATGTATATTATCAAAACTTTTAGGGTCTAACATATTCAACTCTACCTCAAGAATATTATCTTGCATCTCATCCTACTTTCCAAAGAGTCCTTCCAAGGTGGTCTGGATCTCGTTTGGAGTATTGCATGTGGTGACATGAAACCATAAATCAATGGAGATTAACTCAAGAAGTAGTCATGTGGCCTCATCCTTACGGTTCGCCCATATCATCTTCTCAATCGCTGATGTAGGTTATGTTTCTATTTCCATTGTCAAATTATACATTCCTTTCCTTCTGAATTGGAATTTTGCCTTGGGATTCCAATCAAAATAATTGTATGGTGTGAGGATTACGACCAAATTTGATTTTATAATAGTTGTCCTATCCATCTCTCCCACTGTTTCTAAGAACCTCTAAAAATGTACTTTCAATATGCAAGTGAAAATTTAAGAAATCATGATAGAAAGGGCACTTTAAGTGAAAATTCGTATCAATTTGAAGAGATGATCTTCCGACTTACTTTCGGAGCAAAGGGTGAGGAATATCGCCAAACGATTGAAAACCCACTTGTATAATGGGTCGATTTACTTTCGTGCTAGTTTGGGAGCAATCACTGTAGAAAGGTACAACCACAGATTCATATCAGTTTCAGGAGGCTATCTTACAACTTACTTTCTAAGAAAACGGTGAGGAATCTCGCCAAATGGTTGAAAACTCACTTGCAGAATGGGTCAATTTACTTCTGATGTGGGTCATTTCCTCAAAAACTTAACATATTGGGAGAAATCACTGCTGAAAGGTATGACCACGGATTCATATCAGTTTCAGGAGGTTATCTTATGACTTAATTTATGAGAAAATGGTGAGGAATGTCACCAAACGGTTGAAAACCCACTTGGAGAATGGGTCTATTTACTTCCCGTGCAAGTTGTTTCCTCAAAACATTAATACTTTTGGGGAAATAACTGCTGAAAGGTAAGACCACGGATTTAGCTCGCAGAAACTCCGATTTTCCTTATTCTTTGGCTTGTCTGGCTTTCTCCAAGCAATGTAGCTATGATACCATGTCATTGTTTCATGGAAAATTGCGCAGGAGATCTAGCTAAAGAATACACAAACAAAGCTTATCAAGAAAAGAAAGAGAGATACACAATGAAAAATGAGAATCAATGCATATTATTATCTTATCAATGAGTGAGTGATCTTCACTCATATAGGCAACAAAATCCTATAATTAGGAATGCATGCATAATAGTGATGGCCTAAGATTAGAAAGTATAAAATAGAACTAGTCAGTTAACTCCCACTAAACTAGTGTTACTCCCACTGAACTAGTGTGCTAAAAATGTAAATTTCTCCAACATTTTCTTGGTAAAAAAAAACCCTCTAATGACCAACAAAATTAAAAAACCAACCATTCTAAACTTGAAATGGCCTAGCTCTGCCCTTCAACAGTCAAGTGCATACTTTAGGACCAACATCCTCTGGCACCACTGCCCAAGACGGATTAATGAAATATCTTTCCCTGGGAGAACGACAACTATCGTATATGAACTTTGATGGTGAACAAAGATTAAACACCTTCAGACTTCCACCTTTCACCTGGCGACTCCACTGAGTAAACTTCACAAAAGAAATATTGGATCCCAAAAAATGATTCAAGAGATCCAAATATGAGCACATCAAAGCCACTAAGGCTCATCCCAACCCTGAGAAGCACACGATAGTCTATGAGCCAGAAAGGAAACTAAGAAAATTAACCTTCTCTCATAGATATACCTCGGCCCCCAAGGGAAAATTTGCACCTAAAGAATCTACTTTATTTTCCATTTTCACAAGAACCTTGAATTTCCTAGCCCTGAGAATCACAATTCCAAGGAAGTGCAGACACCTTCAACTCCTGCCTCTACTTCATCATACAGTCTAGCATCCACCCATGTATCTCAAATAAATCTTCAGATTCATAATGCCCAAGAAATGACTGCTAACAGGATGAATGCCATAATTGTTGCCATATATGCACCCCTAGTTTTGCATGTAGGCTTACATGCACCTCCAGCCAGAGATTACATGAAATATTTACCAAGATATAATGGGGAATGGGATGTGCCAATTGAGGAACATCTGCTAGCCTTCTACAACTTTGCAGACAACTTTAACATTGACTATGCATATGCGTGGATGAGGTTGTTTGTACAAAGACTTGATGGGGAGGTAAGAAAATGGTTCCAAGGCCTCCCTCCAACCTCCATTGTAGATATTGATTCGTTAGATGAATCTTTCATAAATAAAGGTGGAGATAGAATATATTATCTCTATTACATCATTAAGTTTTGGGCCCTTAAGAGAAATAATGGCGAGTCTATTTCATACTTTACCAAGAGATTCAACAAGATGTATGGTAGGATCCTAGATGAGATAAAACCAACTGAAGCATCCACCAAGATCACTTATGCCAATGAATTTGATGCATATTTCTCCCTTATGCCAAGGGAGATAAGATCCACCATCTTGTTGTCCATGCAAGAAGCAACCATTGAGGTTGAATCCAACATCTTGGCATCAGTCCGGTTAAAGTCTAGATTTGAAAAGGACAAGAAGAAAGAGAGAGAGGATTCCCATGCCTCTTCTAACCCAGCCACATATGATCCCAAACTTGATGAAATGACCAAAACTTTGAAGCATTTGACATCTGAAATAACTAAGCTAAAATGGGAATCTAAACAACCAAACCGAGCTTTTCAAGGGGATAAGAATAGAAATTCCAGCCTGCTTAGAAGACCGAATGGTTTCCCTCTGATAATGTAGAGAGAGAGGAGGAATGTTGATGACCAAAGAGTAGTACCTCCTTTCCAAAAAAATTATATCGAGGATATGGATGTAGATGGGGATGATGTGGACAATGATGATGTACTTTTCAATGAAACATATTTTTACACTAGTCACTTAACGCAACAAGATTATGAGGTAGCACAACTGTCAAATCAATTTGATATTCAAATAGGGGAAGAAGGATTTATTCAAGTCCAACCCCAAAATAAATATTACTTGAGGCCTAGAATAGGCACTCCCAAAGCCACCACCTCTAATCAAAACAAAAAAATAGAAGTTCCTACCAAGACAAATCCAAGCAAGGGTGCATTAGCTAAAGCTCACCACCCCCCTCCATTTAAACATGTTATCCCTAAAGTAAAGGAAGATGATAGGCCAAAATCATATTTTATCCTATATCATGAGATGAGAAATATCAATATCCCTATACCTCTCTCATAATTGTTGAAAAATGAGCCTTTCAAACAATCCATTATGAAGGTTATGAAACCACCGACTTTTGTTGTAACTTCTGATGTAATTAGTCTACAGGATGAAAACCCATCCATTACTTTGGGCCTACATATTGAGGATGGCCTTGATGCCTCTCCACCATTATATATATCTTTAAATTTCCATGAAAATATCCTACATAATTGTCTCATGGACTCAGGTGCCACACACAGTGTCATGCCTAAGGTTGTTATGGAGGAACTAGGTCTGGATATCACCAAGCCCTACCAAGACCTTTACTCCTTTGAATCCAAAAAATTCAAATGTTTGGGATTAATAAAATATATGGTGGTTTCTTTGGCACATTTACCCATGAAGAGTGTAGTGATGGACATTGTTGTGGCTGAGATCCCCCCAGTTTGGTATGCTTTTGTCTAGGACGTGGGCCAAGAAGGTTGGAGGATCATTACAAATGGACCTCACATATGCCACCATCCTTGTTTTATGGGGAGAACATAGGAGGCTATACAGGGAGGTCATATTGGTGTATATCATTACTGACCATCAAAATCTGAGAAATCAACCAATTTACATTGTTGAAGATGAGATCGACTCATATGTTTTTCACCTAAATAATGAGGAACCAAAAATTACAATCATCAAATGAAAAAATCAATCATTGAGAGATCAACAAAACAAAGTGTGGAAGATGTGTTTATATGAATATTTATCAAAGGAAGGTTCTTGGGCTATTATAGTCCTCATTTCCCCTATGTAGGAGATTATAATGCTCTCTTATAAGTTGGAATTTGAGACTACTAATAATATAGATTAATATGAAGCTATGGTGCTTGGATTGAGGGATGTTAAAGACATGGCGATTGGAAGTTTGGAAGTATTTGGTTATTCTGAGTTAATTATCAATCAATTCAAAAACACCTATCAAGCTAAGCAACAAAGGCTCAAACAATACATGAATGAGGTGTGGGTCATGGTTGATAACTTCTTCCTGGAATTTAATATCTCTTTCATTCATAGAGAGACAAATAAAAAGGAGGATTCTTTGGCATTGGTTGCTAGCACCTTTAGACCTACCATTGACCCAAATATCAAGTATCAGGTGGAAGGCATACATAGGATAGCTATACCAGACAACATAACGCACTGGAAAGTCTTTATTAAGGACATGGAGCTACAAATATTTCTACAGACCATTGAAGAATGGTCTAGTATCTCAATATATCAAGAGGGTGTAGATGATGAATCATCTTATTAGCAAACATCGCAATTGTTGAACAATGTGGTTGGCCACAACATTTCAAAACTAAAAAAAAAACACAACCCCAGAGGTCTAGTGCCCCTGGAAAGGTTATTTGACAGTCACGATGTCTCCAAGGGAGATTCCATAAAAAATCAAGACAACATGGTCATATGTCGACCTAATGAAAAACTTTTCTTATATTTTTTCATGGTCGTATGAAGATTTGAAGACATTTGACACTGAAATCATCCAACACAAGATCCCTTCGAAGGTTGGTTCTAAGGCATTCAGATAGAAGATCAAGAATTTTAATCCCATGCTAATGTCCATAATTGAAAAAGAGATGAAAAAAATTCTTCATGCTAGAATTATTGTTTTCTTGAGGTGCTTAGATTGGGTGGCCATCTTGGTACCTGCAAGAAAAAAGAGTGGGGAAATATGCTTGTGCGTGGATTTATGAAATATCAACAAGTGTTCCCTAAAATAAAACTAAACCCTACCTAATATGGACCATATTTTGCAAAGGGTAGTAGGTTCCCACATAATTTCCTTGTTCGACAAGTACTTTGTTTATAACCAGATGTCGATATGTGAAGAAGACAAAGAAAAAACAACATTCACCACAACATGGAGGAAATTTATGTATGAAAAAATGCCCTTTGGTTTGATGAACGCAGGGGCCATCTTTGAGAGGGATATGGATGTAGCCTTCGTGGGGGTGAGATAAAAACTTATGATTATATATTTTGATGACATCACCATTTTCTCCAAATTAGATGATGAGCATTTACATCACCTTCAGCAGATTTTCTGAAAATGTAGAAGGTATTGGATTTCTTTGAATCCCTCAAAGTCCCACTTTTCTATGCTAGAAGGTAAACTCATATGCCACAACATATCATAAAGAGGTATAAAAATATACCCTAAGAGAGTGGAGGCCATTCAAGAAATTGAAATCCCCATAAACAAGAAGTCTATTCAGCCTTTTATAGGCAGGATAATTTTTTTAAGGCACTCTGTGCCAAACTTTTGTGAAATCATAAGGCCTATCACCAACATGTTGAAGAAAGATGATGTTATCAAGTTGTCACAGGAGGAAAAATCAAAATTACAAAGGATCAAACAAGATTTGGTTGAATCCCCTATATTAGTCATCCCTGACTATGCCAATGAGTTCTTTATATTTTATTTCACCTTCGAGGAAACCATTGCATTTGTGCTACTGCAAAAGAATCGAGAAGGGCATGAACAACCCGTAGCCTTTTTCAGAAAATCCCTCCGAGATGTTGAGTTGAAGTATTAAATTTGATAAAATCAGTCCTATGCCTTGGTGAAAGCGTTGAAACACTTCAGGGTGTATGTGTTACAGTCTAGCATAACAACCTATGTTCCTAGCAGCAGTGTCAAAGAGATTTTGGTCCAACCAAATAGTGAAGGGAAAAGAGGGAAATGGATTGTCAAATTTTTGGAATATGAACTACACATAAATCACTCCAAGCTAATTTAGGGGCAGGGACTAGCCAAGTTATTATCATAATCAAACTGTAAGGTACTGGAATTGCATCAGACCTTCACCCAATACGATGCGCCCATGACACAGTATGCACAAGACAACATGCATGTATTTGAAAACCACTCTTCTTCACCTTGGTACATAGATGTTATTTACTTTCTGCAACACATATAATGTCCACCAGATTTGAATAAGATGAGGGCCAAGTCTCTCAAATTAAAAGCTATAAAATCCTATATTTTAAATCAGAACCTCATGAAAAATTTCACTGATATTTTTGCATGGTCGTATGAATATTTGAAGACATTTGATAATGAAATAATCCAACACAAGATGCCTCTGAAGGCTGTTTCTAAGGCATTTAGACACAAGATTGGGAAATTTAATCCCATGCTAATTTCCATAATTGAAAAAGAGCTTAAAATAATGCTTGATGCTAGAATTATTGTGTCCTTGAGGGACTCAAATTGGGTGGCCATCTTGGTACCTATGAGAAACAAGAGTGGGGAAATACTCTTGTGTGTGGATTTTTGAAATCTCAACAAGTGTTCCATAAAATTAAAATACCCCCTACCCAATATGGACCATATTTTGCAAAGGGTAGTAGCTTCCCACATAATTTGCTTGTTGGAAGGTTACTCTAGTTATAACCAAATATCGGTATGTGAAGAAGACAAAGAAAAAAAAACATTCACCACACCATGGGGGACATTTATGTACAACAAAATTCCCTTTGGGATGATGAACATAGGGGCCACCTTTCAGAGGGCTATGGATGTAGCCTTCATGGGGGAGAAATACAAATTTATGGTTATATATTTGCATGACATCACCATTTTCTTAAAATCAAATGATGAGCATTTACAACAGCTTGAGCGGATTTTCCAAAAATGTATAAGGTATGGGATTTATTTGAATCCCACAAAGTCCCACTTTTCTATGCTAGAAGGTAAACTCCTATGTCACATCATATTATAAAGAGGTATAAAAATAGACCCTAAGATAGTGGAGGCCATTCAGGAAATTGCAATCCCTAGAAACAAGAAGTATATTCAGTCTTTTATAGGAAAAATATTTTTTTAAGGCACTTTGTTTCAAACTTTGTTGAAATCATAAGGTCTATCACCAACATGCTGAAGAAATATGATGTTATCAAGTGGTCACAGGAGGAAAAATCAACATTTCAAAGGGTCAAAAAAGATTTGTTTGAATTCCCTGTATTAGTCATCCCTAGCTATGCCAAAGAGTTATTTATATTTTCTTTTGCCTCCAAGGAAACCATTTCAGTTGTGCTACTGCAAAAGAATCAAGAAGGGAATGAACAACCCATAGCATTTTTCAGAAAATCCCTCTGAGATGTTGAGATGAAGTATGCCATTTTATAAAAGCAGGCCTATGCCTTGATCAAAGCGTTGAAAGCCTTTAGGGTTTATGTGTTACACTCTAGCATAACAACCTATGTTCATAGCAGCAGTGTCAAATATATTTTGTTCCATTCATATAGTGAAGGGAAAAGAGGGAAATGGATTTTCAAATTGTTGGAATATGACCTGCACATAAGTCACACCAAGCTTATTAAGGGGTAGAGACTTTCCAAGTTATTATCAGAATAAAACTATAAGGTACTAGAATTGCAACATACCTTCACCTAATACGATGCACCCAAGATGCAGTATGGACAAGACAACATGAAGGTATTTGAAAATTACTCTTCTTCACCTTGGTACAAAGATGTTATTTACTTTCTACAAAACCTAGAATGCCCACCAGAGTTGAAGAAGATGAGGGCTAGGTATCTCAAATTAAAAGCTATAAAATTATGCATTTTAAAGCAAAACCTATATTGGAGGGATCTTGTTGGCATCGTATTAAAATTTCTTGATGAAAATGAAGCTAAACAAGTCACAAAATATATGTACATGGGAGTTTTTGGAGGAGACTAGTATTAGAAAGCTACATCCCTCAAGATCCTACAGGAAGGGTAGTACTAGCCCACCCTCTTCTCGGATGTATTCACTACAGTAAGGGCATGCAATGAATGTCAAAAGTTTGCAGGAAAAAAAAAATACACTCCCTGCCCTTAAAACCTATCACTACCAGTGGCCTCTTTCAACAATAGGGATTAGATTTCATAGGTGAGATAAATCCACCCTCCAATGGGTAGCACAAGTGGATTTTCACCGCCACTGACTACTTTACCAAATGGATCAAGTTTGTGCCCACCAGAAACGCTACTGACAAGGTGATTATGAATTTTTTTGAAACCAATATCTTTGACAGGTCTGGTTTCCCTAGAAAGCTTATAACAGACAATTCCCAGGCAGTCAAGTCCAAATCCATGATCGAATTTTGTGGCAGCCATAACATTTCCTTGACACATTCCACTCCCTATTATCCTCAGGGGAATGGGTTGGATGAGTCATCAAACAAGACTCTCATCAGGATCATCAAGAATTTGTTGACTGAAAATAATAAATCATGAGACTCTAAACTTAAATACGCCTTATGGGTTGATAAGACCAACACCAAGAGATCCCTAGGGACCTTACCATTTCAATTAGTTTATGGGATAGATGTTTCTTTCCCTAATCAACCCGGTATACTAGTTCTAAAATTCCTACAGGAAGAAATGGAGGAGCCAAATGATATCCAGAGGAGAATATTTCATATTATAGAGGTTCAACAAAAGAGAGAAGCATTGAATCAGATAACTGAGGCATACCATAGAAAAATCAAGTCATATTTTGAGAAGAAAACCAATAAGGATATATTTCAATAAGGCGACCTGGTCTTGTGGTGGGATTCCAGAAGGGAAGAAAATTCTAAGCACGATAAGTTTGATAACCTCTGGTTTGGTCTTTTTAAGCTCATTGAGGTTCTGGACAATAATACATTTTTTTTGCACAATATATATGATACTAAGATTTTTGGAGGCCGAGTAAATGGGTGCTTCTTGAAAAACTATTTTTCTTGAAAGAATGAGGGAAGGTCCATATTGTACCATAGTTTATTTCCTTTTTCATTTGCATTTGATTAGTTAGTTTATTTTTGAATAAAGACTCCATAGCCAAAAAAAGGCTCTAGGGTGTGTTAGTGTTGCTGGTTTGATCTTTTCGAGGACAGGAAAAGTAGGTGCCATCTCTAAATATGGCTAGAAGAATTTTAAAATTGGTAGAAGGATAAAACATTAGCATGCACTCTAAAATAGTAGGGTCACCCATATTGTATATTGCAAAACTGATCAACAACTCAAACTTCATTCCAGAAATAAAAAACACCCAAACGTTAATCTCCTAGAGTGGTTCCACAATCAAAACCATGGTATAGCTTGTGAAGTACGTGGAAATTAGTGGTTGATTGTGGAAGTCATAGCAGTGTGGATCCAAACCACCCTCGACAACCTCCACAATCACATGCTAATATCATGTCTAGGGTCCAATACAAGAGTTGGACGTGAGAACGAAACTTGACATCAAGTCAAATCATCAGAAGAAAAGTCAAGAGGACCATGATTTCACTAATGAAAGACTTTGTTGGTTCCAAAAAACTAGTAGGTTTTAAGAATATGGAAAATTCATCAGAGAAGGAGGGAGAAAAACATGTTCTACAAGCCATAGCGTGAAAACCTTGTACCAAACTCATTAATAAGTTGAGGTCAAATGCGAAGATCAGGTTGACCCCTGTTTTAAAGGATTTGGTTATCAATGTATATGAAAATGAATCAGAGGATGAAGATAGTGCACATGTCAGTAGAATCATATATAGATGGCTAAAAAACAGAAACAGACGTAAGTTATATCAAGTGGGAGCGGGGTTTTGAGAGGTAAGGAACCTGATCTACCATTCTTACCACCTCATAGGGAAGTGTTATCCTCCGTTGGAGCCAATGTTGTAGCCTAGGTTTGTACCCCTTCCCTTTCCCTCCTTTACCCTATACATCCATCAAGTCTGATTTTTGTTTTGGTGTTTGCTAAGATTAATCTCCATGATTTAATCACTCATCCTCAGTGGCCCCTACCTGTCTTCACTAATTTTTCACCATCTTTTGCTTTCTTGAAAGGTGATTACATGTTCTGGTTTGAGTTTGAAAATACTTTTCATCATGTTTATCACTAATTGGGCATGCAACGGGTCGACCAAGTCCTTTGTTTGCACAAGAAATATACAAAAGAAAAATGTAGCAATTCAAAGCAGTGGATTTTGGGCTTAGATTATGAGAAAACATACAGGTTAAATTTTCGACGGTGGAGATCCAACAATCAATTCAGATCAGCGACTCTCGTGCACTCAGAGTTTCAAAATTGCACGAGGTTTAACAACAAGTGTGAACCCGCGAAGGGACAGAGTGGACCCTCACTGTCGCTTCACTTCACGAGTTCGTTTATCTAGGAGGTTTTGGTTCATAACAAGCACGAACCTCCGAAGTGTCGAAGCCCCAAATTGTTAGAGTGTCAGAGTATTTTTCAGCTGACATCATACGCCACCTGTCGGTTGATTCTAGATGACACGTGACACTCATTTGTGGTACTTTGGTTACGTCATATACTCTTTTCCAGGTGACATGTTTCACTCTTCTTTTATTGGCATGCCACTGACTATAACATCATGATGCCATGTCACTCTGCGAAGTCATTTATCTGGGAGATATGTATAATCGACATTCAAAAGATCCCAAACCCCGAAGACCTGGAGTTCCGAAGTCCCAAAATTCTTAATGATAAAATATCTTAATCTCGGGTTAATTAGCAAAAGTGTTGGTTAATGACTTCGCAATATTGTCACTCCATAAAATTTTCATCCAAAGCAAACACAATTCCCAAGAGCCAAAAATGTTGAAGACACTGAGATGTGGGAAGTTTATCTACTGAGGTGCATTGAATTCATATATTATGACACACAGTACTCATTTCAGGCAGCTTTGGGCATGCCAATTTTTCATTTTTAGGTGACATGTGTCACTCACTTTTTGTGACATGTCAACGATTATGACATCATATGGCCACATCAGATCCAGGAGATCACTACTCTGGAAGATTTCAATTCAGAGAAAACATAGTCCTTCGAACCTCTGAAGTGTCATAGACCCAAAGTTCCAGAGCCTCACTGCCACGTCACTCTACAACATTGTCATTCCGGGAGATTCTCAACTTTGCATTCAGAAACACCCAAACACCGAAGAGCGAGAGTCCCAAACTCCCAAAATATTCAATGGTAAAAATATCTTAATATTGGGTTAATTAGCTTAGGATAAGCATGGATTAATGAATTTGCAAGATTGTCACTCTGGGATATTTTCATCCAGAGAAAACATGGTTCCCTAGAGCTCCGGAGCTCCGAAGTGTCGAAATATCAAAATAATTATAGTCTTAATCTCATGCTAATTATCAAAGTGTTGGTTAATGAATCTAGGAGTTCATTCCTTTGGTAGATATGTATACTCTACACTTCCAAGCTCCCGGACATCGAATTTTTGAAGTGGCTTATCCTCCTTTATTGCATATTTTGAAGTTTGTTTAACGACACCAAACTAGGAATGTTGAGCTAGTCAAATTCATCTTATTGCTCATCTGACAGCAACTCAGTGATAGTCAAAAGGTACATAACTGAATTTGTAGGTCCAGTCCTTGCAACACCATAATATGGAATTGGAGAAACTATATGCCCATACTATGAAAGGAATATCAAAGACTCCAGAAAAGCGCCAAAAGACTTGCTTCTTCCCCCCCAAGAGACAAATTGAAGAAAAACACTGCCAACACATCTAATTATCTCACAGTGGCCTCCAACAGTGGGCATGGATTCCAGTGCTCAATACAGAACTCAATTCTGTCACTCCTAGTCATTTTCTATCAAATCTCGGTTCGCTCCATCATATGCATCAGTCTAGTTTCATTGTTGGTAGCAATTTTTAGTTGTTTAAAAGTTCAAGACTATTTAGATTAAGTTAATAAGTGGTCTTTTAATGTGTGATAATACAATTTTTTTTTTATTAATTCAATCTAGAGGTATACATTCATATACTCCAACAATTGTTTAGCTAAGTTAATAAGTTGTTTTACAACTGGTAGTGTAGAGTTAAGCCTCTAACCCAGATGGACGAGAGATTATGCAACTTTGATAAATATGTAGTTTTTTTATGTTTTGAGGGTTTGGTTTTTGGGAGGGGAATATCAGTACATCAAGTTGGTTGAACTTATTCTATGCATGGATTAAATATCTCTACCTGGTGAATATACTTTTGATCACATTGTTTTTTCCAAATCTTCATGTGTCTTTTATCATATCTTGAATGAAGTTGTGATATATGCTAAGTACATTTCATTTCCTTCAACTATTATATAACTTATCTTTACTAATACGCAATATGTAAAACAAATAAGGTTGTGGTGAATATTTTGTTTTATTGCAACTTGTGGGAGTAATTGTGTTTTTGATACATGTTTAATGTCTTGAAATGATATTTTAAGTATTAAAATTCTTGCAACAGATTATTCATTGAGTGGTTTGTTGTTTCCCTTTTTTTTATATCTATTATTTCACTTGTCTAGCATTTGTGTGCCACCAGCCAATGATGACCCTCATCCATATCATTTTACCAACCCTCTAACTGACCAACAAAATTAAAATACCAACCATTCTAAACTTGAGGTGGCCTAGTTCTGCCCTTGAGAAGTCAGGTGTAGACTTTAGGACCAACACAGCATAAGAAAAATATAATATAATAAGAATCCAGATATAATCCATGAACAATCACACAAAATACATTTGACATATGAGTTAATGTGGTTCACACAACTTTGGGATATATCCACAACATATGGCTTCTTTATTATGTGTTTGTTAATTTCTTCAATCTTGCGCACTGCGATTACAAAGATAAATCATCGTTATATTTCATTTCTCCTAACCTATCTACTCTATAGTGAAATCCTATCCCTCTCTCTCGACCATCTCCTTATCATTCATACATAGACACTTTCCTTCGCATCCTATCCTATCACTCTTCTTCTTCAACACAACATAACAGAATCATAACAACAACTAGCAAAACCCCTAATCTAACAAATCATTACATATTTATATATAAATTATAGGGTTAGAACCCTACTTTGTTCATTCAAAAATCCTATTACAATACATGATAACTCAAGTAAGCTTGTTATTTGGGTTCCGTTCACCTACTTGTTCATTTGCATGCTTCTTTTGCATTCTGACTATTATTCTTCCTTTTTTATGCGTCCTTATATCTTTAGATCATCGAGACGACATCCTTCCTTTTCGCCCTGTTTCTTATCATGTCTTATTCTCTGCGTTATTCCTCTTTTTTATTCCTCTCTCTTCTTTATTCTTCTCTATGCGCACTAGACTCTTGGATGTGCCTCAACTGTGCACTCATGAATCTTCCTTCTTCTTTTGCACACTTCTTCTATACTTAGTATTTTTATGTACATTATTTCCAAAATTCTTGTCCAACATCATGTAAGACCCTATATTTCAGTATCTTTGACCACCTTCATTTCATGATCACCTTGGTGTTCAACAACTCGCATAAATGAACATGAGAAAAGGTTGATGGCTAGAAGAGTCAATTTTGGGTGCCCATATATGATGGGATGGTTCACCATGGGAATGGGAAACAACTTACCATATTCATTTCTTCTTTTGCAGGAGCATCGAATATTTGGATAAATTCATCAAATGGAAGAGTAAGCATCAATGCCTCATTTGCATGACATTCCCCTACATCTTCAACTTCATAATACAGAGGGTCTAGATTGTCCAAGGATAACCTTTCTTCTTCACCTTATGAATCATATAATAAGGTATCATTAAAAAAATGAAAAATAAAGTGACTAACTTCATCCTCTTCTTCTTGTGCAGGAGGAATAGGATTTCAGATGGCTTCATCAAAGGTAGGATCACATATTAATACTTCAGCATCATGTTTGATATCTTTAGGATCTCTCTCTTTAACGACATCCTCATTATCCTTTCTAGAAGCATGAGTAAATTATTGTTCTTCCCCATGGGATTGGTAACCCTCATCAAGATTCCTCTCCTAAACCTATTTTTGATAGATGCCTTGCTCCAACCCATCCGGGAATTCTTCAACAAAGGTCTCAAGGAAATGTATTCTCTTAAGAATATTTGGGGTATCTTTGGGCTCACCAATATTGACTTCTAGAATAAAGGATTGTTCTTCCTTGGATGTTTTAATCCCTAATATTGGATCATTACCCCTTAATTGAAGCATATTACATTAGTAATTTTATTTTATTTATGTCGGATTTATTCCATTAGTTGTAATTATACCTCCTAGTCTCCTTTATATACCAAGGAGACATTTTCATTTGGAATCATCTTGTACTTGAAAATTTATGTGTGATAAAAGGAGGTTTTCCCCTTGAAGAGACTTATTATCTGAAATTATCTCTTTTTCAAGGCGTTGAGTACCTATTCTAAGGTTTTTCTATGCTATATTCATATTTGGTTCTTAACATATGGTATCAGAGCTCAAGGTCTTGGGGTTTCGCTGCTACATCTAAGAAACCTTGGAATTTTTGCTATAACTTTGTTTCTACAATGATTCAGAAGGAACAGATTGGAGGATATTTAGTATATGGATCAATGTACATTGTTTTAAAATTTCAGCTCATGAGGCCTTATACTTTTGGAGAGATATCCTTTGTAAGATAGGGTTATGGAATCATCCTGAATTGAATCATTATGAAAAATTTTCTATAAACTGTTTTCTGTAACATTTCAGACCCTGAAATATGGAGGATATTCTCATAAATTAGTAAGGTATCTATGGTAGCAATTTCAGTTTTTGGGTCATCTTAAATTTTTATATACACCCTGTGGAAGATAGGGTATCTAACTATCCCTATTGACTAGTCGCAAGCAGGTGTTCCAGGTAAAACAATCATAAATTCTTCCTAGAGTATCCAAATTGAGTGAGACCAGTTGTATTGGATAGTGTACATCCCGTAGTAGTTCTAGTACACATTTTATAATTTTATATCAATTATGTTGTGTGGGGCACGCTATACAAGTGATATCTCCTAGAAAGGACGAAAATCAACAACTTGCAGGGAAGTTACCATAAATTCCACTTGGAACATCCAATTTTTATCAGACCTGTGGCATTGAAGAGAAGAAATATCAGAGACCTAAGAAAAATAAAAGTTTATACTCATAAAGGCCGAAATTTTGGAGATACAATAAAAGGAAGATTGTCTAGCAGAACCACCTCAAAATCATGGTTTAAAGTGATACTTGGCCAACATGCCACCAAAAAAGGGAACTTCTATACCAAATAACCCTCCATAAAATCTTACTTGGACTCTTGATGAAGGTGAAGAAATGCATAGGGACATAAATGATTTACAAAAGAAGACAATAACCAAAGATGAACTACAAGAGATGATGGATTCAATGGAAGCTAGGTTGGATACTAAGATGGATGGTTTAAAAGGGGAGATCATGGAAGGATTGAAAAAATTCCTAATAGAGAGGACACCTGAAAGTGAAAATGTATCCCATGAAATTCATGATGAAGACACAAGGAAGGTGAATCAAGAATGGAGAAACTCCAACTTTGGGTTGAAGACCAACCACGTTCCTAAGATTGATATGAAGAAGTTTGATGGAAAGGACCCAATCACATGGATACTTCAGATGGAGCAATTATTTGATCTACATAATGTGCCACATACACAAAAGGTACGAATTGCTTCTTTATATTTAGGACCCAATCAATTTGTATGGTATAGATGGCTTTTTTCTCACAAATCACTCATCACTTGGACAATTTTCACGGAAGAAATGATAGCACACTATGAGGATACAATGAGTAATACCTTCTTTATCCAATTGATAAATCTCAAGCAAAAGGGTTCAGTTACCAAGCACATTAAGAACTTCCAAAGATTGAATATAAAGGTAATAGATATTCCAGATGAGCACTTGATTGATGTATTCATAGGAACCTTAAAGGATAACATTCAACATGAGGTTCACCTTTGGGAACCCAAATCATTGGAGAATGCATTAAAGGTGGCAAGA